>LBNU01007157.1:107792-118793 GCA_014162995.1 Artemisia annua
GCAACGTAACTAAGGTGTCAGTCTAGTTTGACAACTAAGTGACCGACACTACTGTAGGCTTGAATATGTTTGTCCAATCAAGATTAAGCCCAAGCCCGACCCGAAGCCAACTTTCACTCTTTGCATCTCTAGTCCTTCTAGTTTTGTCTAACGGTCGTTAGGTACCGTTAAGTTCATGAATTAAATAATTATTCATAACAAAATATAATAATTATTAATTATTGAAACTCATACGTAAAGTGTGCAATCCCGAAGTCTCGTGTTCGAGTCCGGACATATTCATTAATTATATCCGTTAAAACTTACAAATCATACAAACAAGCTCTTTATATATTTTTCTCAAACATAAAATCAACAAGATTGTGTAAAAGAATATAGGCACAACCCAGTTAATGATGGTCACCGAGATACAAAAATATTAATATACATAACAAGCAAGATGAAACATAAATTTATCTTGAATTTCTGTTTTAGAAATAGTAATGACGAAGAACAGAGATTGGATTTGATAATAAACTAAAACGAATATCACCAATACATCTATTTCATTAGAAATCATGTTGTTTTTATAAAGGAAGCGTTCGATTTGATACAAGAAACTTTGTAATCGGGAGATAAAAATTGAATCTTGAGTTTTCATTATAGGATCATTTAAAAAGTTACTAACTTTTACAAAGTCTAAAAAGTAACTTGGGCCGTTAGATTTCTTACACAATATAATCAACGGGCCATCATTCCTCCGTGTTAAATAATCGGGGCAAACATCTTGATAAGGGTATTTACGTCATTTGCACGCTGCCTCCAACATATCTCCATTTTCTAATTCGTGAAATCCACACCTTCCTCAATCTCATATCTCCATTTTCTAATTTGATTATCATACCACTTTTTTTCCCATTCTATTTTCCGATTGTGAATCTATTACCGGAGTATTTTTCCGGTGAATCTTCGCCGGAGAATCAAGAAAATAAGAAAATGATGTCTACTACCGGCGTGTACGGCGGCGCTTAATGATGAAGCATACCCATCTTCTTTTTCAAATTTCGACTACTAGATTGCTAAACCCATGTCGCCGCTGCTGCCGTTGAGGAGATTTGTTAAGAGTGAAAAAGATAGAAATATGAAACAGATCTGATAAACAATGATAAAAAGGTTGTCTTTGTTTCTTGATCTATCATTAATAGGAATGTGGTTTTTTCCAAGCGACCAAAGAAAGAAAAAAATAAGATTGGGTGTTGTTTTTGTTATTCGGAAGTTTGTGTTTTTGTTTGTGGGAGAACCGGAGATAGAATGAGAGACCAAAGGTTGAGACTTTTTGATATTCTTGACACCTCTTGTTTACAGTTAGGTAAAAACAAAAATGGTTTCAAAGTTGTTTAAATGTCTTTTTGAGTGTGTTAGACCTAGTAAATACTGTAGAAAAAAAAATTACTTTGCTTTTTCAATAGTAGTGAAAATCATATTTCAATATAGTGAAAATCATATTTCAATATCATCTTTTCAAATAATAATGAACAGACGCCGGAGAATCTCCGTATTATAATGTTTATCAGTTCATTAGTTAGTTTTGGTCATTAGTTAATTTTCAAGTTAGTATTGTTCATCGGTTCATCAAATTTCTAATAAAAACACAATGTTCATCAGTTCATCAGTTATTTTTTTATATAGTTTATCAGTTATTTTTTATAACGTTCATCAGTTATTTTTTATAATGTTCAAGAGTTTTCGAAAAAATAACGTTCATCAGTTATTTTTTATATTGTTCATCAGTTATTTTTTATAAAATTCATCAGTTTGTTTGTTTTAGCTATTATGTTATCATAGGTTCATCAGTTTGTTTATTTTAGCTATTATGGTATCATAGGTTCATCAGTTTTTTTGTTTTTTTATTTTAGCTATTATGTTATTATAGGTTCATCAGTTAGTTTATTTGTGTTATCATAGGTTATAGGTTCATCAGTTAGTTTATGTTTTTTTAGTTGATGAACATTAGTTGTTTTTGGTTCATCAATTATTGACTTTTAGCTATTATTTTATAATAAGTTCATCAGTTTGTTTGTTTTAATATTATTTTATAATAGTTTAATCAGTTTGTTTATTTTAGCTATTATATTATCATAGGTTCATCAGTTTTCTTATTTTAGCAATTATGTTATTATAGGTCCATCAGTTAGTTTATGTTTTTTTCGTTGATGAACATTAGTTGTTTTTGGTTCATCAGTTATTGACTTTTAGCTATTATGTAATAATAGGTTCATCAGTTTGTTTGTTTTAGCTATTATGTTATCATAGGTTCATCAGTTATTTTATTTGTGTTTATTTGATGAACAAAAAACTGATGAACTAAACCTAACACCCAAAACCCTAAATCCTTAACTGATGTACTGTTGAACTAAAGTTCATGAGTAAAAATTGATGAACAAAGTAACTGATGAACAAAACGTCATCTTTAACATGTTATATCTTACTCATATGACATCGGATTTGAGTGAATAAAAACATTAGTAAAGATTGACCTAAAATCTATAATTTTTATGTTTTACAATTTTTCTAATTCGAATTTAATATTGGTCAAATTTATTGTCAAAAAAGCAATAAAACAAAATACGTATATGTTTTTTAAAAAAATAACGATTAAAAAACATCACTTTTTGAATCTTACATTAATAAAATGATTAATGATGCGTTGTGGTACAAAAATTAGTGCATTTAACGCAATTTTAACACTAAAAATCTAAGCTAGACATTTTATCAAACACCCTGTGTGCAACAAATATGACTAAAACGTCATTTTTAACGTGCGATATCTCACTCATATCATATTGAAATTGAGTGATTCAAATTCCTGAGTAAAGAGTGAACTAAAATCTAAAACTTTTGTGTATGAAGTATTTTATGATTCGGCAATTTTTAAGGTAAAAAATATTGTCGAAATAGCAAAAACATTAAGAAAATCATTACCCAATGAATATGTAAAAAGAAAGTTTCGAAAAAATTAACAAGATTTATACCAAATTAAAGAGAATCAAATTTTAAAAATTGTGGTGAAATCGTTTTTTTATAAAAGTTTGTCGTTTGAAAGCTATTTGCGTTTGAAATTTGGGGTGGAATTAAAAAAATAAGTCAAATGACCAAAATATCCTCTAACCAAAAATATTAAAGGAAAAAAGGAGGGAATAGGTGGGGGACACGTATCACTAGTTTATTGGCTTTTTACACTTTTTAATTTTTTTTTCTTTTTAATGGATCGCAACTCTTTACTATCATAATTTCTTTTGCCCAAAACCATTTTAGAAATACTATAGCTTTCCAAATAGTATTTATTTCTTGTTCATCAGAAGGAGAAAAAAAAAAAAAAAAAAAAAAAAAAAAAAAAAAAAAAAAAAAAAAAAAAAAAAAAAAAAAAAAAAAAAAAAAAAAAAAAAAAAAAAAAAAAAAAAAAAAAAAAGACTTGTTCAGTAATTACTCTGTTTATACCTAACATAACATGTAAAAGATCCAATGTATTTGAAAATATTCTATAATTTATCTAAAATGATCAAATACTGATATGTTTTATCATTAGTCAGTGACACTAATAAAACTATGTCAATCAATTTTTCAGTTTACTATGTTAGAAAACTAATAGAATAAAAAAGGCTTTTATCTACTTGTCACGCAAAGAAACAATAACAAATTGGCAGCTGATTGCCAGTGTCATATTTAAAGTTAACCGTTTTAAACAAAAATTGTGACAGAAAAAATAGTTCCACTTCAACAAACTCAACCTGTAAAAGAATGCAGTTTAGGTCAATTATTCCAAATTAAACTACCACAGTACCAGTCTACCAGACTAGCAGTAGAATGATGCAACCATAACTTCATAAGTGAAGCCTCGAGTCTACAAATTTCCATAAGATTAACATTCCACTTTCGTTGGTTTTCTTTAACTTACAGTTACATGGTATCTACTTACCAAAAGAATGTCAGCTACGGCACAAAATATGTGATCAAGTACACTAGTAATATATAAATCAAAACTTTGTAACCTGATCAAAAACTAAGCATACAACAACTCTTCTTCTTGTTCCTCTTCTTTGGCTGTATAAGGTAACGGTAGCAGACTCATTGAATTAGCAAATTTATCTACGGAAGTGGTTGAATATGCATCAACAAGAGGTGCATCCAGAACACTATCAGGCATTGCCGATATTGTTTCCTCCATCAGAGATTTGAATGTCTACAAAGAAAGTGAACATACTAAGTAAATATGTGCCATACTAACTCCAATCTGTGATGTGCTATACTAACTCCAATATGTGATGTGATATGCTAACTCCAATGTTTCCTAGTTTTAGGACAAAATGTTAAGGGTGAATTAACCTATTTGCCTGATGGCATAAGAAAATAATGTTTATTAATATGGGCATAAGATGATCTTGCCACAAAATGAATAAACAGCTTATGGACTTAACAACAAAACTCAAACACAAAAAGATAAAAGAGGTGTTTACATGTTTAATTTTTAAAGTGATCATGTAATCGAAATTAAATAATCAGATGTAACAAAGCCGGTTGTAGAAAATAGTGTTTGGACATGTTTTTGCTGTTTGAAGTTGCAATGATTAGACTGTCTGACGAATTCGATTGTAACTCATTTATTATGACACTAAAGAGCACATTTAAACTCGTCAATTAAAAGCCTATATGCTAAAATTTTGTTACCTTGCAATGATGGAAGGCAGAATCAGCGTTCCGCTTCCACACGCCATTTCCTTTCTCCCCCCAAAAGAGACCATATAGAGGCTGCAGCACAATGAGCAAGTGGTATGCAAATGAGAGATTAAAGTATTTCAAATATATATAAATAATAACAATGGCTCTCTAGTCAATTTCCGAGGGAAAAAGAAGATTGATTTCTAGATTTGGATGATAAAATAGTATACGTTTTGCATTTTACAGGGATTATAAGTTGAACCCTTATAACTAAATAAAGTTTATACTCCGTATCATTATTACAAACAAACCTGGAAGCACAAAATTATGATTCATATGGTAATTTCTATCTCTAGTTAGGCAGATTTGTAGCTAATCACGAAAGCAACATGCACTATATCATTCCAAAATAAGAAAACTCGGAGAATATGGCAAAGACAGGCCTGTATAACAACAGCCATCGTACATTAATTAGCATGAATCTACAAAGCACATCGACAAGTCTCATGTTCTTGTTGTATGTTTTTTTGCTGTACAAAAGCTCCTAGAAGTTGCATTTTAAAAAATAATTATACTAGAGGTGGCAATCCTTACCAACATTTCATAATTTTAGCAACGGATAGTGACATGATACATCTTCATAATGAAAAAAAAAAAAAAAAACCCTGTAAACATGACTTTTTTAAATCTTTCTGGCAAAGGAAGCTTCTTTTACAATTGCGACTGGTCTGAAGAAATTAAACCAACGGCATCATATGCAAGCTCTGGTAAAGTTTCATACTTAATTACGGGTCTTAGTTAGGTTGTGTCTGGTTACAAACAGGTCAAGTAAAAGAGCTAGCTAAAAGGGAAAGAGGTCAAATGGGTTGAAAGTCACGCATCCAAAACTTTAACATGCATAAAACCTCCTTAATAGTTTTTGTTCAAAGATTTAGATTATTAGGGTAAGAATATCGTTTTGGCTCTTTTTTATATATGGAAGATCCTTATAACGGGTTAACCAGACCCACTCATCTTGCCATTTCTAACTTTTACTACCAAAAAGACATACAACACTCATACCTTCACTATATCCCTCAGACTTGGTTTACCATTTCCATAGATTCCTATGACTGAATCAGCATAGACCTGGTATTTCTCCAAAACCTACAAAACATATTTGGAAATAAAGGCATGTATATATGAAAATTTATATAATGAATTACAGTACTTGAACGAACCTGACGACGAGTGACAGTACTAGGTGGTGCACCATAAATTGCAGTATCAACATTCCCTAACAAGGCCCATGAACTGTCAAAAAATTTAAGCACAACTTCAGTAAATGTCAACTAACATCATGTATAGAACAAGTGACATTAAATTATTATTGTCTAAATATTCTTACTTATTATAGGCAGCACGACCAACCATAACACCGTGTGCTCCTTCATTTTGTGCTGCACGCACCTAGTAATTGAATAGGAGAAATGTAAGATATAGAAAAGCTAAGCAAATCACTATAAACATTAGAATTTTGACTGTAATATTTTTGTAACCTTTGATATAATTGGGTTTTCACTCAGCAATTGGGATACTTGTATATAGTGAGTGCCTTTAGGGTCAAGCATAGGCTTTATAAGGAAGCTATAACCGATGGATACATAATTGAGAAAGAATGAAAACCTAGCGAAACTACTAACATGATTTTACAGTCAAGCATAGGCTTAGGGCAGCTATACCAAAATTTCTGTTAAATGGTAATAACGTGACCACGTGCAGTGACTCAGAAACTATAAGATGCATATTACATAACGGCGTAAGAATGAAAACCTAACAGAACTACTCATATGATTTTCCCATACAAACTTTTCATCATAATTATTAAAGCACGGTCTTCAAGAAACTTAACATACAACTATCATCCCTAAGACTTTTCTCTAGCACCATAAGTAGATCAATTTCTATTTGCTATAAATTAGTAAAATAATCAGCATGAATATATAAAACAGCAGAATACTTACCTCATCGATGCTATTTACGCCTCCATTAATTGTAAAACGGATGTCTGGAAAGTCACGAAGAAGTGCATAGTAGAACTCGTATCTGCACAATATAAAGCCATAAACATCATGTCAAGCCCCAAGGACATAGTAAAAGAATTCTTGATATCCTTTAGAAAAACCTGTTACTACTCTACTTAACGTTTTACAATTAAGTAAAGAAAAAGGGGGAAAAAGAACATGAGCTAATCAAGACTGTCTATTGACTGAGTTACATACTTCAGGGGAGGAATTTTCCTATTATCAGCAGGGCTAATTCCATTCAGCAATGCCTTTCTGGAATGTATCACAAAATGCCTAGTTGGTGATTGAGTAGAAACAGTGTGTATGAATTCACCTGCAAATAAAAATCCAAATGCAAAATTATGCAAGTGTCCTAAAAATTATGAAGACACTCATCAATTATATTCACTAGTGTATAAACATTTTTTTATAAATATGCACCTGCACTTTATAGTAGTGTGCATTCTATCACCAAACAACACTACCTACCTGACTATAGAAACTTGCCATTAGTTTAACACTTCTAATTGTGAATCCTTTAAAAAGTTATATAAATGTGGTACAATTAGTATTTCATTTCAAGCTACACCAATATCATACTTTGTCCAACTAATGCTGATTTTACATCCAAATCATATTATTAAGGGATACCAATATGATCCAAAATGTAGTATGTCAATCTTTTTCATACACAAATATATACTAGAAGAAAGAATAAAACACTTACAGAGTTCTCTGTATGAATCATGATCATCAACACCGATACGACATTTAACACTAACTGGAACATCCGTATTAGCAGCAATGACAGACATAGCCTCAGCAACAAACTTCCCTTGCAAAAACCAGCCTGAGTAAGATAAAACTTGTACACACAAACATGTTTTCTACATGTGCTAAAGAAACATCTAGCTAAGAAAAGCTGTTCCAACCTTTGGATCAAGCATAAGACTAACGCCAAAACACCCATGTCCTGCTACCTTAGGGCTGGGACATCCACAACTGACAGAATAAATAAATAAATAAATAAATAAATAAATAAAAGTAAACATACAAATGTATGAAGACAGCAACTTAAGAGTTAGTTTATGGATTAGAACGCACTTTAAGTTAATTTCATCATAACCATAACTGTTTGCTAGTCGAGTTGCTTTTGCCAGATTTTCCAAGTTATTTCCACCAATTTGAAGTACTATAGGATGCTGGTCTGGGTTAAAGGCAAGAAATCTGTCCTGACAATCATAAAGAACATAAGTCAAAGGTCTGCAAAGAGTAATAGAGGTGGCAATTTTGACCCATTACTTATGTATGGGCCAATCTAGGATATGTCCATGCGGGTAATATAAATAAATAACTAACACAGAAACTAGTCAAGAGTTGCCCAAAGTGTATAAATGGGTAAACGGATGAGGTTTTCCTCATTTAGGTTACCAGGAAGAGCGAGTCTTTTGACTCAATTGTACGCGGTCTAACTGGGGTATCCCCGTGACAATTTCCAAACATTTCCCTTGCCACCCAAGATGTGTACCTAGTGAGGTTTGAACCCAAAACCTCTTGTAAGGACATAAGGGTGCTTGACCACTAGGGCACCTTGGTGGTGGTTAGGTGCCAAAAGTGTATATGATGCATAAAAAACACCTAAATCATTTTATACAAAACAAAATATTACTGTTGATACAAGTTTTTTAATCTTATTTGACACGCTAATCTTTTACAGAAAACAAATTTTAGAAAGAAAAAAAAAATGTTGGTTGACCCACCCATAACCAATCCCTATTTTCCGTTTATATCTCTGTTTGCATTGCTTTTCTACAACATTCACTTGTAGATTTTTTCCACTCAATCCTCACAGAAAACATAAGCAACCAACTGAATCACTTGTGTACCAAATTCTTCTCCTGGTAGATAATTGTCTCTGCAGCAAGCATTTCCGTCCAAAGCCATGCATGTTTTGATACAAGGCGTGCCATTGTTCTATAATGATTGTCTGTCCACTCCATCATTGGGGCAACACTGAGAACAAGTAAAGAAACAAGTCAAAGCCAATAAGGAAAAAAAATTATATGAATCTATAGAATATTACATCTCATATATATCTACCTGAACCAAGGAGGTAAATACTGTTCCGCACCCATCTCAAAATTTGAAAGTCGCTGCTGCTTCTGATGGTATGCGTGAATTTTCCTTGATTTAGCGGTTGAAATTCCACAGACTAAATTTGAAGGCAATCTGCGACAGTTTTTTGGGGGAAAACAATAAGGTGGTTTAAAAGAAGAAAGCAAAGCATGTCCAGCAGACTTCATCATCCCTCTAGTTAGATGGAATCAGCAATTTCATGAACCTATCAATTGGACGAAACTAGGATTAAGAAGGGTCTCCTAAGATCAAAATCTAACTACATGTCGCCAGTTTCTATATTTAAAAGCAAATTACACAGAGTACCAGTCGTAGCTAGATTTCTACTTGATCAGTGAGCTACAAATTTGTGTGATAAGGCTATAACGTCATGCCAAATAGGATCTAAATTTGGGTAGTATCAGAACTAAAGAATGATCCCACTCGGGTTTAATTTCCACCAGGACTAACAGACATGGAGAGCACTTGATACTATATATATGTACTATGGTATCACTGCACCTCAAACATCCCGTTGACCGGTCAAGGATGGCGTTTGGAGAAATAGGTCATGGGTTCAATCCCGGGTCCTGGCTAAAGGTCACTGAACATGTGCTCATCGCCTGGGGCTAGGTCTGGAAGGGTCATTCAGCACCCAAAAGGGGTGCACCGGGTCAGGGTTTTCCCGTCGATTTAAAGCTTATAGAGAGAGCCGATAGTCTATTTGCAAGCCAATAGTCAAAAAAGTTGACAAAACCAACATACATATAACATGGAAACCGGGATTAACATTCTCTCCATAGGTTGAAAACGCGAATTCTCTACTTCAAATCCTAGCAACCAATTGCACTACCCACTATACTCAAGTAACCATTCATCTCATACTCATTAGGAAAGCTATATCAGTTCTTAAGGGGCATTTGTTTACGCTTATTTATGGGCTTATGAGCTTATTTGTTTTTGGCTTTATGTTTCATACGCCCATTTTTTCCGGCTAATTTTGAAACTTATGAAAACTTATATAAGTTTATGATACGAACCCATCCCATACTAGGCTTGTATCGGTTCATAAGCTAAGTGTAGAACTCACTCCAAAAAGCTAGCTCAATGGAGGAGGGGACACCTAGACTTTATAAACCACCAACCAATCCCATACTTGGCCGATTTGGGATCATAACAATTTATTATGAAACATAAGCCGAAACCAGATAAGCTCATAAATAAGGATAAACAAACACCCCCGTTAATTAATTAGCCGAAAGGAAAACGGTAACATGAACTTCTAATAGAAAATATACACAAATTGCTTAGCTAAGTAACAAACAGTAATTAGGCAAATCGTAGTGTGACTAGTATCAAAATCCTTAATAATTTCAACTAATAATTTGCACATTTGTTGCTAAAATTACAAAAAATACATATAGCATTATTATACTTATAAGGAAGAGTTAATTACACAGGCTGAAAATAATGATGATGTTATAACTAAATGGGATAAATAAGAAGAAGGGATTTAGAGTTTTACATAGAGCGAATCTGTGGTTGAACTGACGCCTCCTTTAATTTGATAGAGAGAAAACCTTGGCCGCAAAGGTTGTTTAAATCCGGATGTGAATGTTATTTAAGAGAAACAATATAACATTTCAGCCCCCTGTTTTATCAACTTATGTCAAATAAATGCCTCATGTTCTTACACCGTGTTCTCGAGTTAGATTTTAAAAAAATAACAGTAATAAAAAATAAATAAATAAAAATAATAATAATAAAAAAATAAAAGGAAACAGTAATTATTGTGTTCTTTAGTATCACAACACTTAAGGAAAAAAATGAACTGAAAGTTAGTATAATTTGGTTAATTTTTAAAGTAAAGTGTTTTTTGTTAAAGTTTGAGAGGAGACCAAGATTCAAATTTTATTATGTGAATATTGAGGGAAAAGTTTGGAAGTAGTTACAACAATATTTGTTAGATCATGCACTTCAAATATGAAAGGCCTTAGACTTTTTAGGTGGTAAAATAAGCTATTTGATGAGACGAAAAATGTTACGTTTTTAGGGGTCATTTTGAGTCCTAAGTCGTATGTTTTTGGTTTGGATTTCACCCAAAGTCGTTTCTTTTCTCATTTTAGGTACTTTTGAAGGGAAAATC
>LBNU01007157.1:119386-143774 GCA_014162995.1 Artemisia annua
GTACCAAATTCTTCTCCTGGTAGATAATTGTCTCTGCAGCAAGCATTTCCGTCCAAAGCCATGCATGTTTTGATACAAGGCGTGCCATTGTTCTATAATGATTGTCTGTCCACTCCATCATTGGGGCAACACTGAGAACAAGTAAAGAAACAAGTCAAAGCCAATAAGGAAAAAAAATTGATATGAATCTAAAAATATTACATCTCATATATATCTACCTGAACCAGGGAGGTAAATATTGTTCCGCACCCATCTCAAAATTTGAAAGTCGCTGCTGCTTCTGATGGTATGCGTGAATTTTCCTTGATTTAGTGGTTGAAATTCCACAGACTAAATTTGAAGGCAATCTGCGACAGTTTTTTGGGGGAAAACAATAAGGAGGTTTAAAAGAAGAAAGCAAAGCATGTCCAGCAGACCTCATCATCCCTCTAGTTAGATGGAATCAGCAATTTCATGAACCTATCAATTGGACGAAACTAGGATTAAGAAGGGTCTCCCTAAGATCAAATCTAACTACATGTCGCCAGTTTCTATATTAAAAAGCAAATTACACAGAATACCAGGTAACTAGATTTCTAATTGATCAGTGAGCTAAAATTTTGCGTAAAAAGGCTATTAAGTCATGCCAAATATGATCTATATTTGGGTAGTATCAGAACTAAAGAATGATCCCACTCGGGTTTTATTTCCACCAGGACTAACAGACATGGAGAGCACTTGATAATATATATACAAACAGAGCTTTGATAGTCTACCGCTAGGGCATTGCTCCAAGGGAGGGTATCAGCAAATGACAAGTTGGTCAAGGGGAGCTTTTGGAGAGAATAGAAATAGATCATGAGTTCAATCCCAACTTCTGGCTAAAGTGGCTAAAAATGGCTAAAGGTCACTAGAACAGGTGCTCAATGCCTAGGTCCTTGGGGAAAGGCGGTCGACACTCAAAAGGGGTGCACAAGGGAAGGGTTTTCCCGCCAATTTAAGCTTTTGGAGAAAGCCAGTAGTCTATTTGCAAGCTAATAGTCAAACAAGTTGATAAAACCAATATACAGGAAACCGGCATTATAAAGTCTTTCAAAACCTACTTACTTTAAAGTAAAATTAATTATTCCTTCTTATCCAGCAAAGATGCACAGTCTCTCTATAGGTTCAAAACGCGAATTCTCTAATTCAAATCTTAGCAACCAATTGCACTACCCACTATACTCAAGTAATCATTTATCTCATACTTATTAGGAGAGGTAAATCAGTTCTTAGGGGGTGTTTGTTTAAGCTTATATGTGGGCTTATGTGATTTCGGTTTATATTTCATAAGCCTTAATTTTCCGGCTTATTTTGAGACTCATGGGCTTATATAAGTTTATTATACCATAATAAACTTATATAAGCCCACAAGTCTCAAAATAAGCCGGAAAATTAAGGCTTATGAAATAAAAGCAGAAACACAAATAAGCTCATAAGTCACATATAAGCTCATAATCTTTGGGCTTATGTGTTTTTGGCTTATGTTTCATAAGCTCATTGTTTCCGGCTAGTTTTGAAACTTATGAAGTCATATAAGTTTATTATTAAGTCATAATAAGCTTATATAAAGTTTCGAAATAAGCCGGATAAAATGAGCGTATGAAACATAAGCCGGAAACCAGATAAGCTCAAAAATAAGCATAAACAAACACCCCCGTTAAATAATTACTGTAGCAAAAAATTCTTGTTAGCGAAAAGGAAAACGGTAACACGAACCTCTAATAAAAAATATACACAAATTGCTTAACTAAGCAACAAACTCCAATTAGGCAAATCGTAGTGTGACTAGTATCAAAAATCCTTAATAATTTCAACTAATAATTTGCACATTTGTTGCTAAAATTACAAAAAATACATATAGCATTATTATACTAATAAGGAAGAGTTAATTAATAATTACACAGGCTGAAAAGAATGAATGAGATAAATAAGAAGAAGGGATTTAGGGTTTTACATGGACCGAATCTGTGGTTGAACGGACGCCTACTTTGATAGAGAGAAAAGCTTGGCCGCAAAGGTGTTTAAAATCGGATGTGAATGCAATTTAAGAGAAACAATATAACATTTCAACCCCCTCTTTTATCAACTTATGTCAATTAAACGCCTCATTAAAAGTTTTTAATGCTATTCTTCTACGGTAAAATAAATAAAATACGGAGTAATAAAATAAAATAAAATTCTAATAATAATAATAATAATAATAATAATAATAATAATAATAATAATAATAATAATAATAATAATAATAATAAATAAATCAATTATCCCATGTTTTGTAAATCAATTAATTTACGTATACTACAATTTGATTTCACTAACTAGTTGTATTATTGTTGTTTGAAAGACTATTGTGTTTGCGGTTTAACCAGTTTATTCATCATCATATTAGCATGTTTAGCATTTTTTATATCTTAATCCTCTTTAATTGTATTTTCAAATAAAAACAACAGAAAAAACAAATCTAAAGTAAAATAAAAATAAAACTTAAAATGAGTTAAAAGTCATATAGAGGTAGTAAGATATCTCTTCCACATCTTGTTGAGTAAAAGGTGTGACCCTCTGACCGCCTCTGAACGGGAAAAAAACAAACAAACGCAAATGATCAAAATGTCTGACCAACCTGAATAAGCGGGATTAAAAGTTGTTATGAAGTATTTTTTCGGAAAACAAACACCACCTCATTTTGATATGATTTTGTCCTGGTTGTTTGTGTAAACAATGGGACATGTAGGTGTCAAACAACTAAACATTGAATTAGCATTGAGAACATATAAAAAGAACATTATATGTATATATATAATCGGACGAGTTTTGTGAATTTGAACTGAAAAGAACAATGTCTTTCTAAAAAAAGAGAGGAAGTGGAACAAAAAATCAACGATTTGGTTCTTTATTATCACCCTTGATTTCAAACACCCTAAATTAAACAACTCATTTTGGGATCCAAACACGTCTTCTAATTTTAAAGCTCAACCTAATTGTTGCTTGAAATTCAAACACACAGAAAATAGAAAATAAAGAGTAACAGTGACATGTCAATCAGGAAAACTAACCCAACTTAATTCAAGATGACACTCGGAAATGAGTTCATGTTCTTATCCCCTCCGGTTGTCCTCAATATCGACTTGGAAAAATGTCCCTCTTTAAATAAAGCATTAACAGTTGTATACGTTTACACATCGATAATAACATCATTCGATCCATACAACTTGTTCAGGTAAATAGAAAATCATAATCCATAAGAGAGATGCAAAGTTTTATAGCACGCTAAGAAAATTCTAAAGCTTTGGTCGAGATTACCAAGGGTGTCGGCGGCTAGAACTTTAACGTTGAAAATTAGTTATATAAGTCTAAAACCTTGCCCAACTGGACGTGTTTCAGCCTGTACACAAATGTCACCTTTGTTTTACCCTAACCCAGTTTGACCCATTACGCAACCTGTAAAACATCCATTTTGCGACCTCAACATTATGACCTGCAATTTAATCATATTTAGCAAACAACCTTATGATGGATGCTAGCAGTTGATGACTTTATGAGATATGCCCGTAAAAGGCAAAGCAAACAATTCTAAGATCAAACTAAGCATGTTTGGTACATATTACATCTGACAATAACCAAACAATTGATATTAATCTGATTAATACTCTAACTACAAATAGAACCTGGACGCAATCATACAATACAAAGGAGTTCACAAGCTATGCAGGCAATTGGTTTCTTTCTTCTTTCAGGTTCAAATCCAAATATGTGAACTCCTTACCAAACACTAATCAATTAACACGTTAAGTTGACCCATAAAGGTTAACTCAGTGTCTTTGCTTCTTTTGAACAAAACGGATTCCTTGTTTTCCAAGATCAACATTCAATGCATTTCCGTCATCTAAAGTAACTGACACAGTAGATGCGTCTTCAAAGACTTCAAGTACTGTTCCTTTGTGCCTGCAAGAAAACGATTCAAGGGATCAGACCATCACCAGGATAGTAAATGATAGTTTTGACGTTCAATGAAGCTGGCTGGGTTATCTCCCGAAAGTAAAGGTGGAAAATGGAGGGTGGACAGATGGGCAAACGGGTCAAAATGTGCCCAGTTGACCCAAAACACATTTTGTCCAAACAGCCTAAATATCCGAAAACAATCAGTGTGTTGACTTTGATCCTACTAATCAAATTTATTCAACAAAATGATTTTGGAGAATTTTTTCCATTTAAAACACTTGGACCATTCTTCGACCCATTGGCCAGGTTTCACTTCTTCACCAAACTTTTTTTGTTTTACTCATCTTACTTGTTATCCAAATAGACCTATTTATAAGTGAAAGGTCGAAACTGCCAACTCAACTAGTCATTCATATTAAAGGCAAAATCGATACTCACCAGGAATTATTGGATGGCTGATGAACTTCCACTATCTTTCCAATCGCATGTTTTCCCAACTTTTGAATGATCCAATTTGCATCCATGATCTCCCCCATAGATGATGAATTATCCATAGTTGGTTGCGGTCTTTTTCTCTTAGACCTCTGACCCTTGACTAAACTTTTATCTTCCTCCCCAGGAGAAGCCCAAGAACTCTGATCATCAGCATACAGGTTCTTGAATCTGAGTCTCAATGGAGGCTTAGGCTCCTTTTGTGAAGAATGGGAAACCGACGGTGGTCCCGTATTATTATCATTCAGATCAGCCAGTGCCTTTTCATGTGCAGCACCAGGTGTCACTGCACTCCTCCTCATGCTTCGTTTGCCAAATGTTATACGTGTTTTCTCAGTTCCACCGCCAGCACTATTTACATCAGAGTGTTCTAGGTTTGCCTTTTTCATCGTAATCAAGTTTCCCCCTCTCTCTCTCAGATTCCGTCCTATTACATCCGCCTGATCTGAGTTGTCTCCTGCAATCAATAGAAAAAGTTAAGATGCTGGCTAAATAAGTATCACTTCCAGTATATAGAGGCAAATGGGATCAGTAGTAAAGGTGGCATAATAGGTTCTGATCGGAATTGACACTTACAGGGTACAGATTAGGTGGCTTGGGTTGAAGGCTGACCTAGTAAATACCATTTAATTTGCCATTTTTAACTGTTTCAGTAATTAATCAATGGACTTATATAATCACAAAAGCTTTATTATGATAATACTAGTCTAAAGTCTAAACTTTCTAATAAAACTATGTATTCCAATATACACTTTCGGTTCAACTAATTTCATCGATATAACTATTAACTACTTTCAAAATAAAACCATATTGGCCCACTTACAAGTATACAGGTCAATATTGCCACCTCTAATCAATAGTAGCGAACACCTTCCACATAGGAGTTACTGGATGTGCGATCATGCAGAGGAATATGAATGTAATTTTACTTTTTGGTTCTTACTTCTTAAAGTTAATTGCTGATAAAGAGAAAGAGAAGGAAGCAAGTACATATCACTTACGCCTTAAAAGGTGCAACTGATTACAGTAAACAGTTCTTACAAAGTCAGTGCAATAAACATCTGTACATTGATCTTTTTCTCAGTTTAGGAACAGTAAGTTGATAACAGAATTTACAAAAAGAATACATACCATTGGGAGTGGTCCATACTTGCTCTGGAAGAGAGTTTGATGCATCAGACCTCGGAGAATTTGCCACATTTTTATTTCTAGCACCCAAGTGTATAACCAGCTTTGGTCCTTTGGTGTTATTGGATTTGATAGCCTCTTTTCCGGTAGCATCCACAGCGCCCAGTTGATGTGGCCTGTGATTTTTTTGTTTGTCTCTCAAGACTCTACTGTCAGTTTTCACTGGAACCTCATTAACAGGCTTTGTTTTTACGGCCTCTGTCCGATCAACCGGCCACACCCCGTCGGTCAACCTTGCAGTTTCAGGTTCTCCATTTCTACGGGACTGCACGTCTTCATCTTTATTATCACCAGTGAGGGATCCAATAGATTGTGCATCACTGTATTCAATTCTACCAAATCCAGGTGAAAGAAATCCCTTTTCCTTTCCATACTTATTGTTTGAGGATTTCTTCATGGAATCCTTATTCTTTTTGGGAGATTTATCAACTACCCCTTTGAGAGAAAACTTTAACGAATGGCCATACTCTTTCTTCAATGGAGGCCCATCATCCTCACTATCAGAATAAGGTGAAATATTAAATATTTCGTCTTGAATGGGCAATCCAGCAGCAGCCCTTAACCTAATTATTAAAGTCTGATCAGCTTTGTCTCTCCTCCTCCAAAGCTCCTGAACAGCATCTTCAAGATCCCTAACCTGAGCAGTTTGATAGCATGTCAAACTAATCGTAGAATCTTTCAGCAAATTTTTGTAGCTGTAAAAATATTCATACCTGGTAACATTCTCCACGGCATGTGGCACAGCTGTACTTCAGGTGATTATCCACTTGAAATTGCATATACTTTTCATCACTGCAGAAACATTACACATTACATGCTGAAAAGGGGCATGTGTAGGTTGACCTTCATCCTTTGGTAACTAGGGGTGACAACATGAGTGGGTTGGGTAACGGGTTCTTGTTTGGATGGTTCAGTTTGTGCTGATCCACAAACACTTTTTTTGGCATTTTTTCCGTAAAATTTAATGTATGGAGTACGATTAAGAAACAATATTTATTACAATAATAATCTAGAATTTCAAAAGAGGTTGTGTGCATTGGAATAGACCTTGGTCAAGATCCAACCCTTTCTACCGATTCACCTTTAGCTAGCTTTCTTATTTTCATTTTAGCCATATATAAACACAAGCCAAACTATCACCCCTCTCTGCAGTTATAAACTAGTTGCATCTCTCCTTTCTTCTAAAGTTTCAATTTGTTTTCTCAGTCATGTAGGTTCATTTGATTTCCCTGACCCTCTTCTATCCTTATTGATCATTTATCTCTTGTTTTCAACATTACGGGAGAGGGAACTGACACGATGGAGACAACAATTTTGAACTTCACAAGAAAGGACAAATACAGAAATTTAGGTGTGTTTAGTTGTAAAAATATTTCCTTACTTTTCTAGCTTGATTTCTTTACAATAAGGAAGGGGTTTTTAGATGCTAATTTTTAGAAAGATGAAAATAGCAAGAGATTTGTAAAAAGAGTGGAAGGAAAAATGTTTGAGAAGTGTACATAGCTCTTTTCAAAATTATAGTTAAAATTTGAAACTTGACCTTTTCACTTTCTTCGGAAAACTTGTCAGAAATGTGCGACCAAACCAGTTCCCTGCTTTTTCAGTTTACTTTTTTGTGACAACTTTTTTGGAAGAAAGCCCTATTTCTCACCGACTAGATGCAATATTATATTTTGGTCTTTTAATTATCACTTCAAGCACCAAATATCAAGTTCAAGCAGAATGAGGATGAAAATAATGTCCAAATAATACAACTTCCATGTTATGGATCTATAAATGCAATAAGTCAACAAGATCATAATAAGGTGAAAAGCATACCTTATTCCATCACAATGACAATGCACCCAGCGCTGACAGATATCACAGCAAACCATGGGTGTTGATTCAGAGTCTCTATAAACCTGCAGTTATTGATACCAACCACACTTAATAGATCTAAATTACAAAGTAAACATTAATTACCTAATGTTTAAAAGTTAGTGTAATACACTGGAGTGAAACCAAATTTGGTATCAAAAATGTTTTTTTTTATACTTTTATTTACACCAAATTTGGTGCAAACTCTGGTGCATACATTGTAGATGCCTGGCAATAGAAAAGTTACCTTCAAACAAACAGGGCAGTAATTTCCCTTCACAAACAGTCTTCCACAAGCATCACAGCAAGTATACCCTAGAAACCACCTTCAAAACGTTGTACTTGAAATGAGCACTCATATGATTAAATGTAAAAGATACCAGCTTTAATTTACAAAACAAACAGAGCAAAATCTGTAATGAAGTCATACTTTTTTAAATGGAGACCCAAACACAGAGAAAAAACACCATGGAGTAAAATTAGTAGTATGTAAACACCATGTGCCGAGGCAAATGATCATAAGATTCATTGTATAAGAAACCTTTAAGAAATAATTAGTTTTATTATGAGTAACAAGCAATACCTCAGACTTGAACCATTCCCTGGCACAGTCGACGAACAACTGTGACATCTTGTATGTTTTGGGCACAAATAAGGTCCTCTGCTGACATTCTTCAAAATTCAGAAAGATTAGAAACACATGGTACCTCAATCATTATTTAAGTACTAAAACCATAAGACCACGCTTTACCTTGTGTGGAGGATGCTGACAGTAACAGTGATATGCGCCATCACACCTTTTGCAAAACATGAGCTTGTTTGGATCACCAGTCTTTTGGCAAACCTATATTGCAACATAATCTCATATACAATGAATCTTATGATAATAAGAATTACTGATATTGCTTAAAATACAGGCTGTTGTGATCCAATAGATACTTGACTTGCACAATTTCTGATAGGAAACAAATTGCTTAACGCATAGTGAGGATTATTACAAGTTGAATGAAGAGCACATCAACTTACCTCACATACACGACATGAAGGACATGTCCACGAGCTCCAGTGAAACAAATCTGCAATCAAGATATCAATTATAAAAAGCAAGATATAAGCAATGTGCGACGCAGTAGTGACAACAAACTGTACCTCTATCATGAGACCAAGCTTTCAAACAGCTCCTGTGATACTTTTTGTTACAGCTTTTACATGATAGCATCCTCCTTGCTCTCTCAGTTCTTTCATATTCTCCAGAAAAGCAAAGGCGACACATTACCTTGCCATTAGAGAGAACTTGCTCTTCTCCGGCAACATCTTCAGTAATGCCCTGCATAAAACAAAACGATGACATCCAAAAGAAGAAAACTCTGAGCAAATGAACCTGAAAGATAAGACTATATGCGTCCAAATGAACGCCAAGATAGCCGAAGTACAGCAACAATGAGAAGCATCAGCTAAACCTTTACTTCTATTAGTTTATTACCAATTATTCACACTGGTTACGTGTATGATAGTTTATCACTAAAATTACATTGATCAGTATTTCCAAAAATATGAACAAGGCTCCGTATGCCCAAGATAAAGTTTAATGAAACAATATTTGTAAAATCCTACTCCAAATTGTTCACTTTATACAAAACAGAACACAATGACCTAATCACAGCATAATTGCATATTTGCAAAGCTGGGATGATGATAAAACACCTACGAGAAGCCTAGTACCTAAAGCACACATTGTTTATAAAAGGCTGACCCAAACTATCCTCTAAAATTTTAGGCACGAACCATCAGAATACTATTTGATGTATGTACCCTTGTTAAATTCCAAATAAAATACAATCCAACATCAATGCAACCATAATCTGTTATAAAGACACAAAATTATCAAGTCACTAAAAAAAAAAAAAAAAAAAAAAAAAAAAAAAAAAAACCAAAAACAAGCCAAAAAATTTTATAAAAAAAACAAAATAAACAAAGACACAAAAAAAAAAAAAAAAAAAAAAAAAAAAAAAAAAACTCGCATCTTTTTTCAGTCAATCTATGCTAATAATACCAACTAAAACTGAGTTGCTACCTTTTGTGACCGAATAAAAAGACTTTTTCTTGTCAAATTCAAAACAATCCTCACATCTAAAAGAGAAAATACAATGTTGTAATCAAGTTACGATTTAGCTATTTCTAGTTCACATAAAGTTCCTCATAAATAAAGCAAACAATTACACTATGTAAAAATGCTTTTGCACTAATAGTGAACTAAACCACCATCTCCAAGACTTCACTTGCTCCATTTCTACTACCTAACTAATAATTCCCAAACCAAGTTTTCATTCAAATCCCACTATAAGCAACTCACCATCATCACGTACCTAACAGTAACAGGTGTTCCATGATTATCACAACAAACTTCAACATAAATAGCTATATCGATAAAGAGCTCCCTCTTTATGCATCCCAACTATTAATTCCCTACCAAAATAACGCAATAACCTATCACTGGCATCAAATTTCGACACGACAGCATCAAACTCACGCAGTTTCAATCACATTTTCATACATACTAACAATTTCAATCCCACTATAAGTAACTCGCCGTCATCACATACCTAACAGTAACTTCAACATAATAGCTATATCAATAAAAAGCTCCCTCTTTTCGCATCCCAACTATTACTTCCCTAACAAAATACTGCAATCACCTACCAGTGGCATCAAATTTCGACACGATATCATCAAACTCACATTTTCATACATATTAACCAAAACAAAAAAACAGCATCTCACCACAGCTTCCCCAGACTCAAACCGCCGCGCGAAATCCTCAGCCACAATCGACGCAGCAGCCGCCTCCTTCTGCAACGCAGCACGCTTAGCCACATCACCATCCGCCACAACCACATCTCTCAAACTAACCTCATCTCTAACCACAACAGCTACTTTAGGCACAAGCACCTCAACAGTACTCTTATCATCATCTTTAACTAAACCCAAAAACAGATTCAATTTGTCATTCAGTGTCGCATCCTCCCCATTCTTTTTCGAAACCCTAACGAACAGTAACAGATTCGACGGCTGTTTTATAAGATACAAAAAAACGGTTAGAGTTATAAAAAGAGGGAAAATATATATATAGATATTTGATTTACCATGTAATTGGGCAAGCGACGTGAAAAGCCATTAGCAATTTGGGGGTTTTTTGATAGAGGATTTTAAGGCCTTATTATTATTATTTTTTTTTTTATTTTTATTATTATATGGTTTTTTTATGGGATATTAAATAAAGGGCCGAGTGTCACACCATGTTAAATTGATTTTTTCAAGTTTTTTTTAGTGAGGGACTAGAGTGTTGTTAATAAATTTGTTTAGGCCAGTCACATGTGCTATATCGGCTTTCTCTCTCCGATAAACAGACACGATTAAGTTGACACAGTCGATGACTAAGTTAATATTTATCACTAAAACTTAAAGAGTGTGTTGTAAAAATCGGTCAAATAGTCGACCGATTGTTGTTTTTTTTGTTGCTCGACCGATATTTAGACCAAAATACCACAATAAGTCGGTCACCCTTGCCTTCGACCGATATTAAGTCGGTCACCCTTGCCTTCGACCGATATTTTTCCGGCTCTCTGTTGCCAGCCTTATGTGGTTTGAACCTGCCGTAACACATACTTGAATCAGATAAAATCTTCTTTTTTAAGAGGTTGACGTGACTACTTTTTTTATATGTATTTATGTAACAAAAGCTTTCATAGATATAAATTATCAAAAAGAGTTACGTTGTGTCTAAAGCGAGTAACTTATTGACCGTGGTTTTTTAGTAACACAAATAAATAAAAATGAATACATGTACACTTTTGATAGGTAACATTTTATAAAATGCATATTGCTTGAAAATGTTGAATTAAAGAGGAGTTGAATCAACCATTTTAAATGAATAATAAAACAAAAAGTTGCTTGTTTTTTATTTTGTAATTGTTTCGTAGACAATAAAGTTAACATACTTCTTTTTTATTCACTTAAGTTACTAGACTATATTAACAGATTTTTGACTCACTTTACTATGACAACTCGTTAACCGAGTCGGCTGTGTGAGTCAGCATTATTCATTTAAAAGTGTCTAAATATGTGCCATGCCATGCAACACGTCATTTCTAACTCAATTTTATGAGTTATTATTTTAAAAAAGAAAACTATTTAAAAAAGCATAATAATAAGTTGAAAGTGATGTGTCGGATGACATGACACATTTATGAACACTTTTAGAGGGGTGACCGATTAATATAAGTTATTTGGTTACCTAAAGGATGTAAACGAATGCTTTTACATATGTGTATTGACTCAAGTTGCAAACTTCATTAGTACAGTGACTCGGGTAGCAAGTTTCGAGGGTAAAATGAGTCAAAAAGCCATAATAATAGTACATTGACTCAAGTGAATAAAAACGTAAAGTACTATGACTTTTGTGTGTATTAACTCTCGTATAATGTATTGGTTATTTTATAAATTAACTCATTCCATGAAATGGTTTATTTTACAAATTATATCTTTCCGGGAAAATCATCATCTTTAAATGTTCATCCATCTTTTTATCTCCGGGTTAAATACAAATACGTCACTAAACTTTCAAAAACAATGCGTCTAAGGGGCGAACTTTCATTTATTCATTTGGGTTACTGAACTTATAAGAATTGACATTTAGATTACTATCCTATAATGTCAGTCCTAATATGAGTAATTTGACGCATATTATAGGATAACTTAAGTAACATAAATGTTGTGCTTTACAACTTCAGTGATGTGTGTGTATATTTCATAAGTTCAGTGACCCAAATGTCATGTTTCATAAGTTCAATAACCCAAATGAACAAAATGAAAGTTCATTGCTTTAGGCACACTTTTTTGAAAAGTTTAGTGACGTATGTAGGATGAAATATTTATATATGGAATGATGTTCCAGTGGTCAAGAGGTCGAATATAAACACGCTAACTATTTACATATTTACACACGAGATAGAGAGAGGGAAGAAAGTTTCGGTGGACTTGCTTATGATAAACTTTATTGGGCAATAGTGC
Source organism: Artemisia annua (assembly GCA_014162995.1). Taxonomy (NCBI): domain Eukaryota; kingdom Viridiplantae; phylum Streptophyta; class Magnoliopsida; order Asterales; family Asteraceae; genus Artemisia; species Artemisia annua. Next base: position 131,954 of record LBNU01007157.1, read on the forward strand.
AATAAACACCTCACTAGCAAAGATGATGCTTATTTCAGATCACGTTTTAAATTTATAATTGCTCGTCTACCTATGATCTACTTAAGCACTAACGGGCAGAGAACCCGATCGTGTGTAGTGTAGTATTCAGTAAAGCCGAGGTCGTTGATGCGTGCGTATGTCGTTGTAGGTATAGATTATTCTTATCAAGTTTTAAATTTATATTTAGCCGACTTAACCTATAACACACACTAACGAGCTAGTTGGTAAGTAGAGTGTCGATCACTAAGAGTGGAACGTTAACACCTTAAACGTCTATTAGTATTTTAATTCCTAAGTTAGTTCTAAAAACCTAATCTAACGCAAGGGGGTTTTCAGCCTGAGAGACTGGCACAGTTGAGTTGATTATAAAAGTAATTAAAACTATGAGTCGAATAAGCGAATCGCGAACACGTACACAGATAAATAACAGATACAGATAAGAGGCCTGACCAATTGGTTAAGTAGCTTGTCACTTGTTTTATTGATAGTTTTATAGGATGAGTACTAAAATCTATTCTCTCTCGTTGGTATCTTAGATACAGGCGAGTAAACTCTTAATGATTACTTATGTCTATATTATTTAACCTTTTTAAGGGATTACATAAACTTATAATGCTAATGAAGTAATCGTGGGCGTATGGCAGCGCAAACAAGCCACAGCTAAACACAGAGGTAATCAAAGCACATGCAAAAAGAACCAAATAAACATCAAATAAACTGTAGAAACTAGAAGGGGGGTTGAATAGTTTCACTGTTTCATTTTAGTTGTTAAAATGTTTCGCCGTTTTTAGGTCCGGTTTATATTCTTTTGCAAACTTGTTGAATTCTACTTGTTATGTGATATCAATTTTAACTAGTAACATGCATAAACAAACAAGTAAAGTAAAGAGTAAGGAAAGAACACAACCAAAGAGACGTGGCGATTAATAGTGGTTCGGCACGAAGCTCACTCTTCGTCCTACTCCACTCCCCGAGTACCACACTCGAGAGTTATCAATCACTATATCAAACACACTCCTTCAGGCGGAGCAATCCGTACACATGCTTACACAAGGCTTAACGACACTAAGCATAATGTCGAGTTCTAATCGTAGCTAGAACCAATCTACTCCAAGGCCCACGTGGCCACACGAACAAGCACTCTTGTCCATCTTGAATCTTCACCTGATCCAAGTCTTCACATATTTGACACACTTGGTTCTTCACCCAAACCAAGCCTTCACACTTTGACACTCTTGGTTCTTCACCCGAACCAAGACTNTATGTAGGATGAAATATTTATATATGGAATGATGTTCCAGTGGTCGAGAGGTCGAATATAAACACGCTAACTATTTACATATTTACACATGAGATAGAGAGAGGGAAGAAAGTTTCGGTGGACTTGCTTATGATAAACTTTATTGGGCAATAGTGCAATAAACACCTCACTAGCAAAGATGATGCTTATTTCAGATCACGTTTTAAATTTATAATTGCTCGTCTACCTATGATCTACTTAAGCACTAATGGGCAGAGAACCCGATCGTGTGTAGTGTAGTATTCAGTAAAGCCGAGGTCGTTGATGCGTGCGTATATCGTTGTAGGTATAGATTATTCTTATCAAGTTTTAAATTTACATTTAGCCGACTTAACCTATAACACACACTAACTAGTAGTGTACCCGATCAATGTAGCTAGTTGGTAAGTAGAGTGTCGATCACTAAAAGTGGAACGTTAACACCTTAAACGTCTATCAGTATTTTAATTCCTAAGTTAGTTCTAAAAACCTAATCTAACGCAAGGGGGTTTTCAGCCTGAGAGACCGGCACAGTTGAGTTGATTATAAAAGTAATTAAAACTATGAGTCGAATAAGCGAATCGCGAACACGTACACAGATAAATAACAGATACAGATAAGAGGCCTGACCAATTGGCAAAGTAGCTTGTCACTTGTTTTATTGCTAGTTTTATAGGATGAGTACTAAAATCTATTCTCTCTCGTTGGTATCTTAGATACAGGTGAGTAAACTCTTAATGATTACTTATGTCTATATTAATTTAACTTTTTTAAGGGCTTACATAAACTTATAATGCTAATGAAGTAATCGTGCGCGGATGGCAGCGCAAACAAGCCACAGCTAAACACAGAGGTAATCAAAGCACATGCAAAAAGAACCAAATAAACATCAAATAAACTGTAGAAACTAGAAGGGGGGTTGAATAGTTTCACTGTTTCATTTTAGTTGTTAAAACGTTTCGCCGTTTTTAGGTCCGGTTTATATTCTTTTGCAAACTTGTTGAATTCTACTTGTTATGTGATATCAATTTTAGCTAGTAACATGCATAAACAAACAAGTAAAGTAAAGAGTAAGGAAAGAACACAACCAAAGAGACGTGGCGATTTATAGTGGTTCGGCACGAAGCTCACTCTTCGTCCTACTCCACTCCCCGAGTACCACACTTGAGAGTTATCAATCACTATATCAAACACACTCCTTCAGGCGGAGCAATCCGTACACATGCTTACACAAGGCTTAACGACACTAAGCATAATGTCGAGTTCTAATCGTAGCTAGAACCAATCTACTCCAAGGCCCACGTGGCCACACGAATAAGCACTTTTGTCCATCTTGAATCTTCACCTGATCCAAGTCTTCACATATTTGACACATTTGGTTCTTCACCCAAACCAAGCCTTCACACTTTGACACTCTTGGTTCTTCACCCGAACCAAGACTACACACATGACTCACTTGGACATTTCTTTTGAAAACACAAAAATACTTTTGTGAGAATGTTTTGTTAAACTTAGAAATGTAAGTTCATAAGAAAATAAAAGTTTCTTTGATCACCAAACTAATGACGGAATAAGGTTTGTTCATACCTGAAGTGATGTTGTAGAAGCTACGTGGAAGTAACGAGTTTCCTCGGTTAAAAACTTATTAACCGTAACTTTACGTAACATGTCTTTATATTTTGTGATTATCAAAACACAAGAAGATCGAATAATGCGAATAACATTTTTGACATTATTTGTATTAACAATCACCCCCTTTTTGATGATTACAAAATATAAACTCATTGTAGGTAAAATTAAGCGTTGATAAATTTTTAATGAGTTTTCCCGTTACTTCTCCCCCTTTTTGTAGAATCAAAAAGGTGTCGTTGTTGTTGAGGAGAGTAGACACGAGCATCCTTAAAAGGGCATCGTCATTGTTGACGGAATACAAGCTCCCCCTAGCTAAGTGCTCCCCCTTAATGAGGGCACCGGGGAATCGAGCTATGGTGATGTGCTACAAAAACAAGTTAGGGGCAAAGCACATGCATATATATATATGAAAGTAATTAGTAAGCATAATGAATATGGGTGTGAAATCAATTATGTAGAGCATGAATTAGATAGAAGATTGCAGGTAGAATATGAATATTAGCACTACAAGGGATGGTCCCGTAAACAGGGGGACGGTCCCTTAATGATAAAGGACCGCCACCAGTAGGTTCTCTGGTTGGCAGATGTGTTGTAATTTAGACAACTTCTCATTTTTAAGGTTGAGTAATTTTAGTCCATTTTCATGTTTAACTTTGACTAATATCACAACATATTATCATAACTTAAAACATAAACATTCATTGATTTTAATGCATGGGAAGTACACAATATCATTCCTACATGATCAACCATAGAGAATACATCATTAAAACAACACTGAACAACAATACTAATCATTAACTAGTACAACTAATCATCTCCCATTGCATGCTTGGTCCAAAACAAAACACCCACTTAATTATTCTTGAACTAGATATTTGAAAAACATCTAGTTGGATGGTGGAGTGGATGATGGTGAGGATGAAGGTGGAACCGAAGGTGTTGCCGGTGGAGGCATGGAAGCAAGAGGAGTTGGTTGCACATTTTGTTGAGCAATGAGATACTCAATGTGACCAAACATGATATGCAATTCATCTCGAAGAGAGTGGATGGGATGAAAGTTATGGAAGCAACAAGCACACCCCACCGTGTGGTTGTTGACAAAGTAGTAGGGAAGTGAATTTCCAAGAGTTGGGGATGATGGTGGTGTGGAAGGAATGTTTTCCAATGGCCCATTTGGAGATGTGGTAATATGATTTGGTGAGTTTGTTTGAGATGGAAGTTGGTTTCTTGGTGATAATATGGAGTGAGTGGGAGATGGTGGTTGATTACTCACAAATGGAGTGAAGGCACCCGAACTTGATTCGGTAAGCAAAGGTGACAAATTTTTTATGAATGATGAGAAAGGTGATGTGGTTGGCTTTGAGCTAGATGATGGCTTTGATGATGAGTGGGAAGTACCATTGGTGGATGGTGTTTTGAGTGGTGCACTTGGTGCTTGAGGTGATGTTGGTGGTGACTTAGGAGATGGAGTGGAATCATAGAGTGTGAGGTCAATGAAGGTTGTTTGAGGTCGAATGATTTTGAGTTTGGGTCTTTTGTTTGGAGGTTGTGTTTTGAGCTCTTTCTTTGTAGTTGACATGGTGGTGGAAGATGAGGCCATTGTAGGTGATGTGGAAGAGATGAATGGTTGTTGTGGTGAGGTTGAGGATGATGAGTAAGGCTTAAATAATCAAGCTTAGTTATGATTTGGGCAAAGCATGCATTAGGAGATTTCAAGCACATAAAGATGTTTAACTAAACAAGGTAAGGTAGTGATAATCATGCAATAGGTTAGGATTGTAGGAAAGAAGAAAACAGTGCAAAATTCGTGATCCCACAGGGACGGTACAATAAATAGCAGACGGTCCCTTATCACTTTGGGACCGCCGGGTCAATAAGGGACCGCCGGCAGTGGGTTCACAGGTTCTTTCCAGTTTTTCATTTCTGCAACCTGTACATATAATGCAATGCTACTCTATACAATCAACACAAACAAGAATTCAACAATAAAAGATGTCCCAAACATCTCATGAAAACATCCAAATCCAAGCATAATCAATAATGAAACATGTCTTAAGTCATAATACAAATAAAGACAAACATAATAGTATCAAGTACATCAAAGGACAAAGTTTAATTAAGCATTCATCATAACAATATAACTATCGAAATGACAAAGCATAAAATCTTCTTCAACAGATGCAAGCTTGTTGACTTCAATCTTCTTCGATGAGTCTCGTCCTTTAGGGTTCGATGAATCGTGTGACTTGATATTCTGTTATTGGTTCTAAGACTCCGACAACAAGATTGTATTGATCGTTTTGAAGGTAGGGATGAGTTCTCATGAAGTAGTGATAAACTCGGGTTAAGAGCATCCCATAAGGCAATGACTTATTGTCATCATCCTTGAGATGCATAAATCGCATAGCGAAGAGATAAGCGAGATTGTATGGTTGTCTAGTAAGAATGCAATAGAGCATATGTGCCACACATGCTGGTATGCAATTGCGATCTTTTACTAGACCCAATGCGTTTTCTGACAGGATAACCGCCATGGGTTGGAGAAACTGACGAAGTTCACAGACACGAATTTTATTGGTATAAAAGGTGTCGGAGGAGTTGCAAAGTGAGTTGATTAACTCGGCTTGTGAGGGAATATAGGTGACATAAGGTCCTTCATATTCGCGTTCCTCAACTAGGGAATTTAACTCAGGATCTTCTGAATAGGCGCATTGCCCATGGCATGGAATACCAAGAATCTGAGCGAATTCCTCAAGTGATAGATAAAATCCATAGTGATTTATACTAAAGCTCAGATGGATTGAGTTGTCATAACTACGTTTAACCTTAATTTCACGAAAGAACTCTAGTATGAAACGTGGACAAAGATGTTCATTGATATTGAGTAAACAATTTAGACCTATTGGTTGAAAAGCTCTTCGATATTCTCTTGAGTTACATATGATTGATCGATAAATCGACCTTCATGAATGTAACGAGACTCAATGTCTCTGAAGCTTTGAACGGAGCTAGGTCGTAGATAGGGTTCTAGGGAAATTTTAGGTATGTATGAATGTGTACGATGAAGGTCATAATCAAATATGTGCGGCATGGTTGTACCTATATAAAATTGATGTCAAGTTAGCTAGACTAAGATAAAGTTTTGAACTTGTTCCAAATATCCTTGTAGTTTGTAGTAGACTTTAATTTCAAGATTTCTTATTCGTTTAATTGCATGGTTATGAAAACGTTCCTGACATGTATTAACAATGCATAACTATGTTTTTGTTGCGTGATTAGACAAGATTAACAACATTAAATTTGAATTGGGGATGATCTCATTTTTGACCCATTTTCAAAATCAACAAAATAAGTTAATTGATTGGTTAATTCAAGTGTTATTAGTGCTACATTGTTTAGATTAGCCATCAATTGTTGTCAATTTAACAAAGAAATGAGAATCCCCAATTTTCAATTTTGTGTTCATATGAACCATAATCTATTAATTTGAATAAAATGAGTGAAATTAAATAGATTGACTTACAATGAAGTGATTAGTGAATGTTGGTGATTGATGATCTTGAGTTTGTAAACCTTGAATTAATTTGATTTTGGGTAAGTAAGATTTTGAGTGTTATGGTTGGGTTTTCGTCGTTTCTACAGCAAAGAAGAATGTTTGGTTTTGTTTTTCAAGTTTTGTAGTGAGAAAGCGGGGTGTAGGCTAAAAAAGCTGGACAGTCCCTTATCGATATGGGACCGCCGAGAGCTAAAGGACCGCCGTCAGTAAGTTGGGTGGTTTTGACGATTATTGTTGTTTCAGTTATTGTGATAAGTCTTTGGTTCCAAATCATTTTAAAATATAACTTAGTGTATTTTAAGACACGAAATAGACTCAATACGCACGAGTAGGCAAAGGAATGGGTATGTAGTGGAATCGAGACAGAAGAAAAGGAAAAGACTCGACACGCTTGAATAAGGAGTGGATTTTGAGTCGAAACAGAAGAATAAGAAGGAAGCAAAACGTTCAATGGGATTCAAGGACGAGAGTTGCATCGGAGAGGCTAGAAGTCAATCATGTAAATTTTATGGAAAGCCATAGACGAGAACTAGAGAGCAAACAAAGATTGAAGTAAGTGTGCATCGTCTATAGTGATTGATTGACGAGAATACGTTATAAATAATGGTTGTGGTAAAACCATTATTTTTCCAAATAATTTGCTTGAATCCAAAGATGGATAAGCATTTAGACATAGCGTCTAATGAACACAAAGCATATAGCACACAAGAACATATACACATTGTCTAGCATGCAAGCACGTAACGATAAATCACATAGTCACGTAAGCATATAGCAAGCATTCATTAAACAACTATGATAGGCGAGAATGTAAGAAGACTTACCTTGGCCGCTAGTTATCCTTAATGACATGTATCATAACATGTGTCGTGTAAGTGACGGAAGACATGATGAAACTCACTTGTCGAATCGTCCTTAAATGTAGTTGCACAATCTAGCAACGCATTGTCTTGATTTCTAACCATCTTGACCTTAGGCTATTTAAGCACGTACTTAGTCTACTTTATTTTCATCATTTCAAGACTTGTTGATTAGTACACTAACTTAGTTGTTAATATGATTCTTGTCGGCAACATTACCTACAATAAAAACATTCAAACTAGTAGTACACGATTCTACTAAAATTAAGTGACTTACTAAGAGTTTATTTTCATCATCTTTGGCTTGAACATTTCCTTGATGAAAGTTTTAAAATCTTTTGCCATATATCATTTACCACATTTCATAAAATGGGTTTGTCAAAACAAATTTTTAGTTAAGTTTTATAACCCAATAGTTGAACTTAAATGTCTAGCAAAAGTTTCTTATGAAATCTTAATTTTCGAAATCTATTCTCATTGATTAAAATTATCAAAAGAGATGAGATGTGATGCGCGTGATGTGTCGTTGCAGTTTAGCAGTGTTAATGCCTACTCAAGTTTTAAATTTATATTTAGCCGACTTATCAATAACACACACACTTAACGAGCAGTGTACCCGGTCAGTTTGTATATAATGGTAAGTAGAGTGTCGATCACTAAGAGTGAAACGATTTACCTAATTAACCTAATCAGTATTTTAATATCCTAAGTTAGTTTTACAGCCTAATCTAACGCAAAGGGGGTTCAGCCTGAGAGACTGGCACAGATTGGTTGAGTTAAACAGTAAATTAAACTAATGAACACGAATCAGCAAATAGCATACACGTACACAGATAGATAATAGAAACTATAAGAAGACCTGTCCTGATAATTAAGTAGCTTGTCACTTGTTTTATTGCTAGTTTTATATGAAGTATATAGAATTAAATCTTTCTCGTTGGCTCTAATCACATCGGCGGGTCCACCCTTAATGATTACTTATGTCTATCCTATTCATCCAAAGACGTCAGATAAAATAGGCGAGGAAGGGGTATGGCGGCCCAACGCAAAGCTCAGCTAGACACAGAGGTTGTCAAAGCACTAATATAAGTCACCAAAGACATCATCATATAAACTTTAATTGATAGGAAAGCAATTTTAAGGGGAATGTATGATTTTCCGTAGTCACATACCACTGCCCATCTATCCTGATGAATTAAAGTGTACTATTACAATAAAACAAAACTACTTAATGAATTAAATACATGCAGGACCTTCTTACAGCTCTAATATCTTCGTTTGGGGTGTGTCTTGTGTTGCTTCTTCGACTAAACTCGGCTCCTTAGGGTTATGTTGCATACAAAATTCGTCTAGGTCTTGGTGTATTTATAGTTTCTGTCTTAGGGCACGATGCGGCGCATATAATGAGCAGATGCGGCGCATGTACTTAACTTCGCGTGGGTTCCATAATTAATATATTCTGGAATATTCGTACGCCGCCTTTAAATGCGGCGTAATTTGAATCTTTATGCAGCGCATGTCCTTCAGTGTCTTGGATTGTTTCTGATGAAGTCTTGATAGTGATACGCCGTATGTCAGAAGTATAATGCGGCGTATCTGGAGTAGAACAAGCTTGATCTTCTTTGTTGACCAAAGTTTCATATGCGGTGCATGGTAGAATTCCATGCGGCGCATTCTTCAAAGTCAGGCAATGGTGTGTCGTACACTGGGTCTATATCATCCATGTGAAGTTCCTGGATGCTTGTCATTAACATCACATCTGTATCGGGCTCTAAATCTTCATATTCATCATCAGATGGAATATTTGCCATAAAACTTTGCAAAGGAACATTGTGATTACCCCCTTCATCTTCCATGTGGCTAAGTGTGGCATCGACTTCTGCTTCAGTATCAAAAAGTGGAGTTGAATCATACTCTTGAGCTTCCACATTTGCCATGAATGCCACGATTGGTTCGATAAGCTCTTCTTCATCATCAGTATCTTCCATTGTGTTTAAGCGTTCAGAAGTTGAAGCCATAACGCCTTTGCCTTTCTCAGTGGATACTTGTCCAAGCTTCACTAAATTTTGCAGAAGAGATTGCATATGACCATATAGTGAACCTGGATGGTACTGTGGAATGAAGATAGGTTCAGGCTCATTCGGATGATGGAAGAAGAAAACACCAGCAGGGGAGTAACTGAATGAATCATGAACAACGGCTGGAGATGGTGGAGCTGGGAGAATAGTCTTCTTTAGCTTCATGCTTAAGCAAGATTCAAGAATTTCCCTCATTCTATAGTGATGAAGTTCTTCAGCGCGATGTAGAGATTCAAGATGCTTCCACATTGCATGAGCACTGGTATCATAGTCGAAGTGCATGTAGATAGAATTGGGAAGTCCCATGGAAATAAACCATCCAACCTGTAGGTCAGCATCATACTGAGCAAGGTCTGAAGCACTCAAATCTTCCTTCGTTTGTAATCTTATAATCCCTGGTGTGTCAGAGATGAATTTCATTTCATATGGACCATCTTGAATTGACTTAAGCATAAGATCTGCGTGAGGACGATCATTGAGCCATTGTAAAAATCTTTGTTTCCAATCAGTGTATGTTCCTGGTAGCAACATTGGAGGCCTAGATTCAGTGCCGTAGAGCAGAGTATCACGAATGTTGGAGCTGTGACTTTGATGTAGAAACGGTTGCTGATGAGAATATTGGTGAGGAAGGTAGTTAGAAGAAGGTGGTTGAGACATTATTGATGACATTTCTCTCCCCCTTGATTGTTACGATGGAATCGGAAGAATCAAACCAAAATGTCACACGCAAGGTCGAGATAGTGATTTCGTAATTTCCCTCCAAAAATGAATGTGAAAATTTTCTCTCCCAAAATTTGAAAATCACTTAGAAATGCAATTTTAAGGTTACAGGAAAAATTTGAGTTTTGAAAATTTTGATGCCAAATTTTACCGAAAAAATTTGAATTTTGGCCTAAAAATTCGAATTTTGGGCCAAAATTTTCACCGTTATACCAAAACTTGAATTTCACGTAAAAATTGAACGTTTTTTTTTTTTTTTTTTTTTTTTTGGAAATAAGAAGAAAGATTAGAAAGATAAGAAGAAAAAGAAAGATGGATCTTTGAAGGATAAAATGTAGGTTGTTGTTTTAGATTAGGTTTGATTGGTGAAACGAAAGTCCAGAACTCGCGAAATAACTTTTGTCTTACTCGCTAACCAAAAGTAATCTTTACTCGCAAACTTTGGTTTCCTTACTCGCTAAACAAAAGATGTGATACTCGCTAAGTAAGAAACTCCTTACTCGCTAATGTAGACCAGTCTTACTTGCAAACTTTAACTTCTTTACTCGCAGAATATGTCGCAAAGATTTTGAATCCCTTACTCGCAAAGAAAGACTATCTTACTCGCAACTTTTGTATTGCCTTACTCGCAAAAGTTTTTCTTACTCGCAAGATGGAACTTTGATACTCGCAAAACTTAAAATATGATACTCGCTAAATGAGCTTCCTTACTCGCAAATCAAAGAAAAATGGAGCAGAGTTTCGAGATGAAACTCACAAGATTAGATCCTTACTCGCAAGCGATAAGGAATAACAATGGCTTACTCGCCAAAATTTCACGAAACTCGCAAAAACTGACTATACTCGCAAAGACCAAAATCTCAAACTCGCAAAACCCACTGAAATTATGATACTCGCGAAACCCTAATATCCTTACTCGCAAAAAACCCAACAAAACGTTCTGATCAAATCTTACGTACCTAAATGAGTATCAAACAAAAGTTTTACCAAATTTAATGCAATAAGAACCTTTACTACATTTAAAACTACCTTAAAACTAAAATAACGAGTTCTAAAATAAGCCTAACGAGATCAAAATCAACCCCAAACGAGACTAAAACAACCCAAACTAATCTAAAAACAACCTATATTTTTCCCTTGGTGAATGATACCACTTGTTAGGTCACCATCTTATGCATAAACAACCATAGATTCATGAATGAAGAAGAAACTAGAATAGGAGAGAAGATTTAGAGATTTAGAGAGAGAAAGTTAGAGAGAGAGAAAGAGAGATGGAAGGAACTCTAATATGATGTAATGGAAATTGATATTGCATAAAGAGAACCAACACCCTCTAATGAGGGTTTTCACATTCTTATATAGGGAGTCCAAGGGTCACTAGACCCTTCTTACTATTTTACACATTTGGCCCTTGGACTTCCACATGTTGTGACATTACATCTTAAACTTTCATAACTAAATGATTAAATGTAGACATAATGATATTAAAGTAGCAACCTATTACAAACTAATGACCGACACTTTGTAAACGTGATACGCGTTCCTAACAACATATAATTCGAAAAAGGTTAAAGGAGAATATAGAGTTAGAAAATATAGAAAACCAAGTAAAAAATATAAACAATATGAAAGACAATATGTAAAGAAAAATAAATATAAAAGAAATAAAAAA
>LBNU01007160.1:1637-12742 GCA_014162995.1 Artemisia annua
ATCAAAGCCAGGTTACTCAAGACTTTTTAAAATATACTGTATTTTAAAACTTTAAACGATCAATGGAATTTGAAAAATATCAAGAAGGGCAATCAATGCAAATACTACCACTCTTTGAAACTGATAGTTTTATTTATTGGAAAACTCGATTCGAAACGTATGTGAAGTCAAAAGATCTTGATCTTTGGCATGTTATTACTATGGGTGACTTTAAACCTATTGAATATGTAACAACCCACTAACTTCCCCTTAGGTTAGAAAAGCCTTACTAACTTAACTTAGGCCCTCACTATGCACAATCTAGGTTAGAAATGCCTATAGGATTTTCCCAAGCTAAATTTTTGCTTTATTATATCCTTATGACCTAACTAACCTCTAGACAAGCTCACATATCCACCTATGCCAACCACCACTATGTTTACTTGATGTAAACATCCCGGTATGTCAAGTCAAGGTTACAATCATAATTTTCACTAAGTAAACTATCACTCTAGTACACTATACTCATCTGAAAACCCTAATTGCACCTATGTGTTTACGGTTAGCTTTAAAACCCTAATTGCCTATCTGAACTAGCTTGAAAGTGTTTAAAGCTTAATTATAAGTTATAATAGCAACCTTAGGACATATTAGACTCCCTAGACCATAGTACAACTCCCTAGAACTTAGGTACAAGTCCCCTAAGCAATAAACCCTAACTAGGTCATAACTTCCTGGAAACTAGGTTTAACTTTCTCAAATCTTTACCATAAACTACCACCACTTAGTATAAGCCCCTTAGGACTTAATATTAGTCACTAGAAACTCATAGAACACCAAATTAGGCACTAAACCGTAGGAAAAACCCTAAACTCTTTCTAGGCAAAACTAGGTTAAAACTAAACTTAAAAACCTAAAACATAGATACTATACTACTTGTAAACTACCAAGCAAGCTACCTAGCACCTCCCCTAAACCTAGCACACACCTAGCACCTCCAAGCACCCAAGCAAGGAGGTGGATCACCTCCTTGTCACCTCCTTCTTCTTCACCGCCTCTCTCGGCCTCCCACCACCACAACCGGCCTACCACCAGCCCCTAGCTATGTATAGCTGATCTTGGTCATCCACTAGACCTGCCACACCACCCCATAGCTCGGCTTAGTTTACCTCCCCCCTCGACACATGGCAGCCCTTTTCTTGCTCGCTACTCCTACGCGGGCTATAAATACCCTCCCTTCCCTTCCATTTCTCTTCACACCTTTCTCTCCTCTCTACCTTAAACCTTTCTGTAGTGTAAGACCCTGAGAAGCCATAGAAGTCGAGTATAGAAGCCCAAGTCTAGTCGAGTTATGGTTTTGGCCGAGAGATACCCTAGAAAACCTTAGCACCCTCGTTAACCTTTGCATGACCTAGGATACGTGAGTGAGTTGTCTAAACCCCTACTTTACTTACCTTAAGACCCAGGTGATTTTTCATAGCCTCATACCTTTTAAAAGCTTTCTAAATGCTTTACAAACCCTGTGAGGGGGATACATGCTTTAAATCGAATACAAGTCTTTTTATTTGGTTGTTGCACGAGTAAACTATCTGCCACCTCTATAAATCCAAAATTCATGAATCTAATCGTTTTGGATATTTTACCCACGCGAACGCGAATATAATAGATAGATCTATTAGAGTTTGACAACTCCCCCGAGTCCCCTCATGGTGGGTCTGCGGCACCCATGACCCGGACTGTTAACGTGTGGTTCATGAGCTTAGTGCAATATACCTTCTATCACTAAAACCTTTCCACACATAGAGTTTAAGCTCAACTCTATGGAACTTGTATTCAAACCCTATCTACTTAAACCTATGACTGTCACTCAACATACGTGTTAACTTTTAAGCATGTTATCCTAGGTAATGAGGCACTATAGGAACCTTGGCACGGAGAAGTACTGGACATGAGGACTGTTAGGGTCATATTTTTCAACTATTCAGTCAAGTCTCGGTCATTTCAGTCAATGTAATAGGTTGCTAGAATTATCATAATTAGCTACGTTATTTAGTTACTCGTATGGTTTATGTTTAAGTCTAATAAGATGTCCAATGGGCCTTAAAAGCCCACGACATAGAAAGATAGGAAGGAAGGGAGTGTTGCCCTATCCCTCTCCTATAAATAGGACATCATGTATCTCTTTACAAATGTTGGTTAATTTCATATCTTAAGAAAACTCTTGCTCTTTCATCTTTCATATTGTTATTAATCAACCAAGTCTAATTCTCATCTCATTTCTCTTATAAGATTACTTGTGTTTACTAATATGGTGACCTAACAAGTGGTATCAATCGCTAGAAGAAGGTGTAGCTTTTCTTTTTGTACTTTCGATTCTTAAAACTTGTTTTTCATCTCGTAAATCTTAAAAAGTTTGCAACTTTATTGTTTATTTTGTGTTTTTATCACATATTTGTTATCAAACTTGTGTTAAAAACCATAAGAAACAACAAAGTTTTGAAATTTTTAAGTTTCTTAGATTCGTTGAATTTGTACTTTTTATATAGATTATTCAAATTTTGATAAAAAGTTAAAGTTTGCAACTTTCATTAAGGTTTCATCATTTTAATGATAGTTGTACAAGAATCTTGGATTAAAAACACGTTTTAGGCTTGCTTTTTTACAAAAAGAAAATCTGCGTTTTTGGCACTTTATCGAGAAAACAAAACCCTGTTTTATCGAGAACCCAAAACCCTTTTTTATCGAGATCATTCAATATTACTACTTAAGTGTTTTTGTTGCTTACTCAGTGCTTTTCTCTCTTGTATAAGAAAGAAAACACTTCGACTTATTGGATAGTTTCGTTATTGTAAAATCTCGAAACTTTGGATACTTGTTATCGAGAACCTGAGGTTATCGAGAACTTCACCAGTTATCGAAATCAATTGTTTGTTTTCGAAATCTTGTGACTCTATCGAAATTACTTTCAGAAACATCGAAAACATACTTTGTCTTCATAGAACCAAAGATCTCGATAATTGTCTCCAACATTTCTCGATAATTTCCTTTTATCGAGACCAACGTGAGTTTTCGAGATCCTACTTGTTTTATCGAGAACTTCAGTTTATTGAGATTACTTGGACTTTTAACAGTTTATCGAAATTATCCAATAACCAAGTATCGAAATCACATTGGGATTTGTTTTCTAAGATTTGTCTTAAGTACTATACCTTCTACAAGATCCATAAACCACAAGTTTTTCAATCATGTCTCAACCACCGTACTTTAACCCTTATCAAGCACAACCGTATCATCAACTGCAACAATTTCGTCAGCAACAGCAATATCAACAGAATGCACAATCATATCAACAGCCAAGTCAAATGTATTCTCAGCAACATGCCATGATGCATCAATTTCAACCTCAACCCTTACCAATGCTACAACAAATCACTCCAACGCCAAAACAGTCTCACTGGTTTGATCAGATGTGTGAGGTCATTACTACTCAACAATCGAGGCATGAAGCAGGTTCACTTGACACACCACCAATGTTGACACCGGGTAATTATGTTCAGTGGTCAAGTCGATTCCTTAGATTTCTTGATCTCAAGAAACCCCATGGCAGATATCTTAGGAAGGTTATCATGGAAGGTCCATTTGTACCACCTCTCAACACTGTTCCTGCTAATGACAATGCTGTTCCACCTAGACCTGAGTCTTCAACAGCTTTACCTGAAACACGCCTCACTGCTGAACAAATTCTTCATAAGGAAGCGGACGAATATGCCATGAGTTACATCCTTCACAGCATACCAAATCCTATCTTTCGCAGTGTTGATGCTCAGAAAAATGCTAAGGCCATGTGGGAACACGTTCATCTACTAATGGAAGGAACTCAGTTGAATCAGGAGGATATGGAATCCAAACTTTACATGGAATACACACACTTCATGATAGAGCCAATGGAATCACTTGAGTCATACTATCACCGCTTCACCAATATCATAAATGACCTCGACAGACACAACATCACACTACCAAAGATTGCCGTTAACACTAAGTTTCTTGGGTGTCTTGGACCGGATTGGCAGCGATATGTGACATTTGTTCGTCAGGCAAAGAATCTTCATGATGCACCGTATGGATTGTTGTATGATTATCTCAAACACCATGAGTCAGAAGTGAACAAAGACCGTGCTCAGAGAGGAACCCTTTCACCGTCTCCAACATCAAACTCATTAGCATTGGTTGCTCACTCACATGTTCCGAATTCATCCATGCAACTTCACGATTACTCAGTTGAACAGAATCACTTCAATTACCCTATTCAGAATAAGACTTCATCTTATGATCTCTCTTCACAACAACAACCAACACAACTTGACCTATCACACAACAATGATCCCTTGTACCAATCACATGATGATGATGATGACGAGGACTTCAACAGCCTTAATCAGGGAATAGCACTCATTGCTAGAGCTTTCAGCAAATTTTCTAACAAGTCCAACAATCGTCTCCGATCATCGTCTAATACAAGGAATCAAGCTGTGATTCATGATGGCCGTGTTGAGGTTCAAAACCGTAACAGTGGGAGATTCAATTCTGGTGGCTATAGTTCTGGACAGAGGTTTAACAACAATGGAGGAAGCTTCAGGAACAACTCTGGTTCATCTCAGAAGAAGGTTGATTTTGGGGATAATGGGAATGATACATCAGGGAATCAGATCATTAAGTGCTTTAACTGCAATGGAGTCGGTCATATGGCTACTGCATGTCCTTCTCCAAGAACTCAGGGCAGTAAGTATCACAAACAGCAACTTCTATTAGCTCTTCAGGAGGAAGCTAGAGGCACAAACAAACAGAATGACAACAGCTTCATGGCCAATGCTCAGTCTGATGATGACATGGAAGATCTGGAAGCTAATGCTGCTGTTATGCTTATGGCCAACATGCAGGAACTCCACATCACTGAATCAGGTCCAGTATATGATTCTGATACTCTGTCTCAGGTAAACGACTTTAATTCATGCCTCATACATGATATTGTCACCCCATCTGCATCTGCATCTACATCGAAACAATCGGTTCAAAATGATGCATTGTTCTCTACAGACGAAAATTATCAATTGGACACAGTCGTTACATTTGATGATGATCAAATTAACTCAGATGTCTCAATTGATGATTTTCACACTAATCATGTCAACGACAACAATGCTCATCTTAAACCCCTTGGTTCTATGACTGATCCAGATTCAGACCTTCGGACACTTCTCATGACCAGTCAATCTCAAAATATTAAATGTCAAGAATTAAATGCGAGATTGAAAGAGAAGAATGCATCATTGTCTAGGGATCTCGAGTGTTTGAATATACAATTTAATAACGCTGTTAAATTCATTGATAACGAAAAGAGCTTTGAAAATGCTTTTAAAGAATCTTATCGTCGTGAAAAGGATCTCGAATTTCAAATTGCTAACATAATGGAATCTAAAAATGATTTAGCTTCACAACTTGAACAACACGCTTTTGTACATAAACAACAAGTTGCTCAACTCGAAGATGTCATTTTGAAAACTAAAAATGAGTTGTCAACTTGTCAAGCGGATTTTCAAGAACATAAACAGATTTCAAGGGACAGAGTTAAATCATATTTAGATGAAATTGTTGAATTGACGAGTCAACTCAAAGAGTTTCAGAATGTTGTATATAAAACTGGTAATTCAATTACAACCATTCATAAACTTTCTATAAAACGGTCAAACACCGGCCATGGTTTTGCCATTGCTAGTGAATCACCCAGTTTTTTAAATAAAGCACTCACCGAGATTCCGAAGATATATAGTGCAAACCATTTCTTTGATGACACTGTTATTCATGCTGTTGTTTATGATCGTGAGGAGGAATTGGAAATTGAGGACGAGACTCGATCTAAACTTGAAAATGTTGATTACAACAAACCTTTTGATTACTCAACAATGCCTTCCATCAATGAAATTTTCACATCTCAAAAAGAGAATGTTGAACAACCGTATTTTATATTACCAGACGATCTTCCTTCTTATATTGCTTCTATCACACCAGTAGTTCAAAACAATGGTCTTTTAACTAAACCTGAAAACATTCAACCTCTTCCTAAAACGTGCAAGATACTTCGGTATTTTCAAACGTTTATGGAAGATATTGAATTTTTACAAGAAGCTGTTGATCGTAATTCCGAACTCACTGTTTTTACGTTTATTGCTCCCCATGAGCGTGAACAGCGAGATGTGTTTCAAAAACAATTTTTACCCCACGTTCAACATTTACGATTATGTGTTGAACTCTGGGAACAGGATCTTCAAAAAGAAGTGTCTTCAATGATGGATATTTTTCAAGAAACAGAAAAATCAATTTCATTTTATCAACGTCAAAATCAATTTTTGCAAAATGAAAATGATCGACTCTTTGAACGTGTCCTCAATGATGATATTATATCTGTGGTAATGAATTCTCTTTATGAATGTGGTACTGATATGCTTGTTTCTGAACACTGTGATGATATTGGGTTGTTGAATAAAACTGTTGAGACATTAAAAAATGAGAACATGAGTCTCCGACAACAAAATGATGATGTGCAGAAAAAACTTTCAGATGAAATCTTTCAACTCAACAAAAAACTAGAATGGTGTCAAAACCAAAGTCTTGTTTTTGAACTTGAATTGCAAAATCTTAAAACTTCGACATCTTTTTCAAATGAAAATGAGGAACTTAAAAGTCAGATTTCTAAATATGAAAAAGAGATTGCTGAATTGCAAGAAGTAACAGATTTTTGGCAAAAGAGTCGAGATGAATATTTCTACTTAAACCGAAAGCTTGACAGCACAATTCAGGACAAAACGCACATCATTATTGAATTGAAGGAGAAAATTAAAAATCTTGAAAAGAAAAAGTCTGCAAATACTAAGATTGTTGCACCAGAAAAACATAGGACAGATAACACTAGTAACGATACAGCTATTCATAATTCTAACATGAGTTCTTCCACCTCTCCAGGACTAGTTATCCCTCCTAGCGTTAGCAGATCCAAGCACCAAAAAGAGAAAAAGAAGAATAGGAATTTGCGACGTAAGAGAGAGAACTTAAAAGCTATGGAAGTAGAAGCTCACCCTAGGAATTTGAATAATAATCATGTTACTATAGATTTAGATTGTGATTTGGCAACTTGTAATCCGAATCTGTCTGTAACGAATGATGTATCTCGTACTTCTTTATCGTTTAATGCATCTTGTGTGTTTTGTCGTAAATCTATGCTATCTGGTGATCACTCTAAGTGTGTTGCTACTTCTCTTTTAACACGTCTTAAGAAACTTACAAAAGGCAAAAAATCTAGGCCCACTACTGCTTCCAAATCTAAGCTAGGATTAACGCCCCCTGTAGTTTCTGAGGATGTAGTTGCTACCCCTGTAGTTAAGCCCAGCAATCCTAAGAACTTGCCTTCACTTAGCGAATTCACTAAGAAGAAAGCGCAATCTAGTTGGAAGTGGCAGCGTTGGTTAACTAAGATGCATAATTTTGCTTGGATTCCTAAAGTTGTTATATCATGTGTTTCTAACCAACCGGAACCCACTACTTCATCGGGTTCCACCCTTACCATTGTGCCATCGTCGTCTCCTTCGTGTGATGCAGGTGGTGCAAATCATTCTCTGGATTGTTGATAGCGGATGTACCCGACATATGACAGGCGATCTCAAACTGTTAAGAAACTTTGTATCAAAGTTCATTGGTACTGTCAGATTCGGGAATGATCACTTCGCTGCTATTATGGGGTATGGAGATTATGTCAGTGGGAATATTGAAATCAGCCGTGTATACTATGTTGAAGGTCTTGGTCACAATCTCTTTTCAGTCGGTCAGTTTTGTGACGGTGACTTAGAAGTTGCATTCAGGGAGAAAACTTGTTTCGTACGTGATCTACAAGGGAACGATCTAATGTCCGGCACTCGCAGCAACAGTCTTTATACCATTTCAATGTCTGATATGATTGCTTCCTCTCCCATCTGCTTACTTTCTAAGGCCGAATCTACAAAATCATGGTTATGGCATAAACGAATGTCACATCTCAACTTCAAAACCATGACTGATCTGGCTCGACACAAATTGGTTGAAGGACTCCCCAGATTCAGATACGCTAAAGATCACCTTTGTCCTGCTTGTGAACAAGGGAAGAGCAAACGTGCACATCTTGCTTCAAAACAAGAACCCAGTACGGATCATGTTCTTCAGCTATTACATATGGATTTGTGCGGACCAATGAGAGTACAAACGATCAACGGGAAACGTTACATTCTTGTCATAGTAGACGACTTCTCAAAATGGACTTGGGTCTACTTTCTTCGTACTAAAGACCAAGCTCCATCCATGATAGTCACTTTTCTCACCAAAATTCAAGTTCAGCTTAGAAACACCGTCAGAATCGTCAGAACAGACAATGGAACTGAATTTAAGAATCAAACCCTTCGGGATTATTTTGAGAAGGTAGGTATTGTTCATCAAACATCTATTGCTCGGACTCCCGAACAAAATGGCGTGGTCGAAAGACGAAACCGTACTTTAGTGGAAGCCGCCCGCACAATGCTGATCAATGCACAACTACCAGACTATCTTTGGGCAGAGGCCGTCTCAACAGCATGTTATACCCAGAATCGATGTATGATCAACAAACGACACAATCGCACACCATATGAACTTGTCCACAAACGTAAGCCCAATGTTCAACACCTTCATGTCTTTGGTGCACTATGTTACCCGAACAACGATCGTGATGACTTTGGAAAGCTTAAAGCTAAGGCTGATGTAGGAATCTTTATTGGCTATTGTGAAAATTCTAAGGGATTTCGGATATACAACCGTCGGACCAGAGAGATTCAAGAGACTATACACGCTAATTTTGATGAGCTCACTGATATGGCTTCTGAGCGCAACAGCTTAGGACCCGAACTTAACCGTTTAAATTTCCCAGATCGTTCAGATGCACCTTTACCTTTAACCCGTCAAGAATTGGAAACGCTGTTCACTCCACTGTTTGATGACTCTTTTGAGATTCGTGCACAAAATGTATCCACCGATTCCGCTGCTCAAACTGCCACTATTCCAGTGCCTGATACACCCGTTACTACAACTACTGTAGAAACTGATGCACCTCCAACAGATTCACCAACAGCAGATGAACAGACAGACTCCAACTCATACAATGCACCTGAAGATCTGAATCAACTTGAAGTACCCGAACCTGCAAATTACGATCCCAATGCATTCTTTAATCCGTTTGCACCGACTCCCAACCTTTCCGATATTCCAGAGTCGTCAACACGGGATTTGGAATCGACTAATGTGCAGCAGTTCCATAACCCTCACCCTTCAACACATCATTGGACACGTGATCACCCAATTGTCAAAATTATTGGTCATCCCCAAGCTCTAGTGATGACTCGACAGAAACTTCACTCCGATGCCGAACACTGCATGTATGCACTCACCATCACTCATGCCGAACCAAAAAGCATCAAGGAAGCAATGACACATGATAATTGGATTGAGTCTATGCAAGAGGAATTCGACCAATTCAAAAGACTAGAAGTCTGGGAATTAGTTGAAAGGTCGGATGGAGTTTATGTGATTGGACTTAAATGGATATGGAAGAATAAGTTGGACGCAGAAGGTAACGTCATACGCAACAAATCCCGATTGGTAGCTAAAGGTTATAGTCAGGAGGAAGGCATCGACTTTGAAGAATCTTTCGCACCCGTGGCTAGACTTGAAGCTGTATGGATTTTTCTAGCATACGCTGCTCACAAAAACATGATCGTTTACCAAATGGACGTCAAAACGGCATTTCTGAATGGTCAATTACNCTCCAGTGATGACTCGACAAAAAATTCACTCCGATGCCGAACACTGCATGTATGCACTCACCGTTTCTCATGCCGAACCAAAAAGCATCAAGGAAGCAATGACACATGATAATTGGATTGAGTCTATGCAAGAGGAATTCGACCAATTCAAAGACTAGAAGTCTGGGAATTAGTTGAAAGGTCGGATGGAGTTTATGTGATTGGACTTAAATGGATATGGAAGAATAAGTTGGACGCAGAAGGTAATGTCATACGCAACAAATCCCGATTGGTAGCTAAAGGTTATAGTCAGGAGGAAGGAATCGAATTTGAAGAATCTTTCGCACCCGTGGCAAGACTTGAAGCTGTACGGATTTTTCAGGCATACGCTGCTCACAAAAACATGATCGTGTACCAAATGGACGTCAAAATGGCATTTCTGAATGGTCAGTTACGTGAGGAGGTATACGTCAGTCAGCCGGAAGGATTTGTGAACCCAGAGCATCCGAACCATGTCTATCGACTTAAGAAGGCTCTCTACGGTCTCAAACAAGCCCCCAGGGCATGGTATGACAAACTTACTGCTTTCTTACTTGCTAATGGTTTTACCAAAGGTCTGATAGACCCAACTTTATTTATCCAAAGACACAGGGAAGACGTTTTAATCGTACAAATTTACGTAGACGACATTATTTTTGCATCGACTAACAAAAAGTATTCTAATGCTTTTGCAAAATTAATGAAACTAAATTTTGAGATGTCGATGATGGGTGAACTTACGTTCTTTCTAGGATAACAAGTTCATCAATCTCCCCGTGGTATTTTCCTAAGTCAATCAAAATATGCTCTTGAGATAATAAAGAAACATGGAATGACCAGTTGTGACACATACAATACCCCAATGGCAAACACCACTAAGTTAGATGCGGATTTACATGGGAAAATGGTAGACCCCACAAAATACCGAAGTATTATTGGGTCGCTCATGTATCTAACCGCTAGCAGACCGGATATTGTATTTGCTGTGTTTATGTGCTCTCGCTATCAGTCGCGCCCTACTGAACGTCACCTCAATGAGGCTAAACGAATCCTTCGATACGTGAAAGGAACCATTCACATGGGGATCTGGTATCCGAAGGATTCTGGTTTTGAACTAATTGCTTTTTCAGACGCTGATCATGCAGGGTGTATGGATACACGCAAAAGTACTTCTGGTGGTTTACAGTTTCTTGGAGATAAGCTTGTGTCTTGGCAATCTAAGAAGCAGGA
>LBNU01007161.1:10458-33616 GCA_014162995.1 Artemisia annua
GTGTGTAGTCACTTAGTCATAAATTAGTGTCGAATTAGTATAATCTAAGTTTTTAGTTGTTAAATTTACTTTCAAAAGCTTGTAATCTGTTTAAACATTGTAATTTGATCTTTTGGTAATCAAGAATTTAAGTAGTTCAGTTTCAATCCAGTTTCTCATTGCAATTTGAATTTTCTATTTTGGCTTCAATTATGTTCTAAGCTTAATATTACTTTTTCATAAGCTCACTTAGGTCATGATAAATCATAAGAAAACATAAAAAGTAAAAAATTCAGAAACAAAAAAATATCACAGGGTACCTTTGCATTTGATTGTGGAAAGCTTTGGAAGTTGCCTACAATGGAGGGGCAAGATGGACTTTACCAGCTTATTCTCCGAATAAGCTGGAGCTTGTTGAGCTTAAAGATACTCTAGTAAAGCTAGAGTTAAGGTTTTTTGTTTTCAAGTTCTTAATTTCCAATTTCTAGTGTAAACTTGCATTATCTGTGTTCTTAGTAATTAGTGTTTAAGTATTGCTTATTTGTGCTTAATTTGGTCTGATATTGGTCATTAGTTAAACCTTAGTTCTAAATTTCTAGTCACAAAAGCTTTACATCATATTTTCATATTCTTGAGAATTTTAGCATAATATGGGATCTTAAGAATTTTTGGGTAGAATCTGTGTTTCTGTGCTTAATTCAGTTCTTTGGATCATAGTTAAGTGTTGTGAATCAGTATCCTAGTCTTAATCACTCATTTGTTTTGAAAACCAAAAATTGGTTCAGTGAAAGTCCTATTTGGTTAATCTGTGATCTCTGTGTTCTAAGTTGTTTATGTTGTTGTGGTTGCTTGATACATGTTACAATAGGGTCTAGTAACTTAGATAAACCATAAAAACCAGTCACCATTTGTGAAAAAGTCAAAAAGTCCTTTGATCTCTTTCACAGTGTTAACAGTTAAGAATTTTAAGTCCAAATCTCTTCATAATTGTTCAAAAGTGGTTAGGTTTGCTAGATTTAATCTCACTTAGGTTTAATATATCATAACCAGTCAATAAATCAAGATTAAAGTTCATAAAAGTCAAACTTTAGTGTTTATCAAAAGTCAAAAAAATTTCAAGTCTGCCAAAATGGTCAAATAGTCCAGATCTTGCACAAGGTTTAAAACAGATTGGAAATCCAAAGTATTTGTTGATTTGTGTTGTCTTGTTGGTTGTTTATCTTTTTCAAAAAGAAAATCAAGGTTTGGAATCCATTTGCTTATAAATAAGCACTGCTTAAGTTGCCCGTGTGAGTTTTTACCTCCCCTTGTGCACAGATTTTTATCCATTTTCATAAGCTTGCACAGAGCTTATTAGTGGGACCCAGTGTATGATTCTTGGCTTTTTGGAAAGCCAAGCAACCATTCTTGATAGTTCAGGGCTTATTTTACCATTTCAAGCTTATTTGCTAGGGCTGCAAGTAGCTTTTGGTTTGTCCCATTTTACTGTGTACACTGAGTGGTCGGTGTACACTTAGCTTTTTGCCAAATTTCATAAGCTCACACAGAGCTTATTTGTAGGGGTTAATCCTTAATTTTTGGTTTATTTGAAAGCTTGCCAGGTGAGCTTGTTGGTCTAAGCTTCATTTTGGATCCTTGAGCTTATCTGTGGGCCGCACAAGGTCTACAATCTAACACCCAAGTCCTGTTTTGGTTCTGTGGATTTGGATTTTGCTTATTTGTAATTTGTGGCTTATCAGTGTGCTTTTTCTCATTACATTTGCTTATTCTAAGTATTATTAGATTGTTTCTACCTTGTTTAGCTTCTGTATTCATGTTTGTAGCTTGTTTATAGCTTTTGCATCATCAAAAAATCCAAAACAACATCTGTTAAGGAAATAAGCACTCAAAGTGCTTATTTTTGAGTTTTGTAAAAAGTCATTTTATAAAAGTTTCATATTTTCATTATATAAACATCTGTCAAAAAGAAAAATTATGAAATCATCACTTTTAAGAAAGTGATAGCTTCTATTTAAGCCATTTGGCTTATTGCTCAGCTTTTTCGAAAAGCAATTTTCATTTTTATAATTTTGTTAAATTCCTGACATCTTGTAGTATTTCTAGTAGTTTTCTTAAATTTTTATCTTTTCATTTAGTATTTATAATAATTAATATTAGTTAAATTAGTTTTAATTGAAAAACCAAAATAAACTCCTCTACTGTTTAATTTTAATCACTAGTACTTTTTTATATTTTTCCTAGGTTTTATAAATCATTTAGTATTTATGAAAAATATTTTCATAATTATTACTGTTAGTTTTCTATTTATCTTAATTAAATTAGTTTAAATAGTTTTTAATTAGTAATTAAGTAAATAATTAATAAAATAGTGTAATAATAGTTTTTATAAACTTTTTATAATTTTTTAGGATTCCTGTAATGGTTAATTAGTTTTATAAAATATTTCATAATTTTCTAAGTCATTTTTAGTATTATTAGTAATTTAAATTAGTTAATTAGTTAATTAATAAGTAATTAGTAATTAATTAATATTAAATTCAGAAAAAGACAAAAATACATCTTTTTAGTTTTTATATCATTTTTAAGTTATTTTAGAGTTTTTAAAAATAAAATTTCATTTTCTTAGTTTTAATTAATATTATATTATATTTAGTTTAGTTAAATAGTTATTATAAGTAATTAAATAGTTTTAATTAATATTAAATAATAAAATAATCAAAAAAATATTTTTCTTTTTTATAAAATTTTCTTTTAATATTAAGTTTGTAAAAGTTTCATTTTCACCCCCTGTGGTTTATTTTTGTGTAATTCCCATTTTTCCAGCACGCATTTGCATTTTAGGTTTATCTGATTTCCTGTATTTGTTAATATTGTTTCATAATCTTAATTCCAAGCAATCAGTAGTGTAAAATCAAATCAAAATCATTATCTGGTTACTATTCCCTAATCACTCATTCCCAAAACGTTTCCAAAACACAATTTCAATCTCGTTGGGACATAACGACCCGGGAATACACTATGCTTGCACCAGATCATAAATTGATCACTTTCTCTCTCATAGCTTGACTTAGTTGACCAAGAACCCTTGATTGACTTAGTTGACTGTTTGAGGCAAGTCATAAGTCATGTGGGATTTGTGTATGCCACACTATTTGCTTTGAGTCGCAACTCCTATCCCCGTATCTTGAAAACAAACAACACTTTAAAGATGGATAACAAACGCTTAGTTGCCACATATAACTCATTTATTGTTCGGTAGTGTACATAAAAACATTTCTTCGTTATAAGCTTGCGTTACTTGTTCGTAATCTATAATGTTGATTATTTTATCGGATTAATCAAATTAATTGCATGAATTATCCAAATTTATTATACTATTTAAGTATTTAACATCTATTTACTTGTATTTTACATGTACGTGTTGAATATTTCAAGTTTAGAGTGCACGATGCATTGTTTTACCACAAGTCGTTGGGCATTTTTTGTCATCAACGGCGTCGTCGTTGTGCACCATTCCACACGTCATATCGGCGTCGTTCGTCCCTTTGCTGGTTCATTGGCGAGCGTTGTTTGTGTTTTCTCTTTTTTTCCTTTTTTTTCTGTGAGTAAGTGGATTGTTTTGGTGGTGTATTATGAGACCAACATGGAAAATAACAATTATAGACGAAGAGACTCTTT
This sequence comes from Artemisia annua, assembly GCA_014162995.1. NCBI lineage: Eukaryota > Viridiplantae > Streptophyta > Magnoliopsida > Asterales > Asteraceae > Artemisia > Artemisia annua. The sequence continues at coordinate 14,116 of LBNU01007161.1, forward strand.
TAGTTATTGTAGTGTTACTAGGTGAATGCTGAGATGACTTACCAATAACGTTAGTGATACACCATTGCACCTGATAGAAGAAAATTTATTTCAAACTTTGGAGTTGCGATGCTGAAATATTATTCATCTTTTAATTAATTAAAAATTTAAATCACTTAAATTGTAGTCTTTTATATTTTAGTCAATATATATGTTAATACAAATATCGTCGAAAAAACATTATTTATATTTTATGATATTTGCTAAATTTTACTAATGACAATAGTAAGGAGCTTCATGTGAGGAGTCTTATACTTCTGGATTGTGATGGCCTGAACGATGTTATGATATATCTAAAACACTAAAAACCCTAAGAATGATTACTTAAGAAACTTGAACTAAATAACTAAAGCTTGACATACATCCACACCTACAATATCATCAGGATACGTAAGTAAGGCAGTCTAGTTTCCGAGTCACTTTTTACATCAATCAGATTTTCCTAAGCCCACGTGAGTTCATAGCCTCACACTCTTTTTCCGTGAGTTTTCATAGCCTCACACCCTATTAAATTCCTTTCTAAATGCTTTACAAACCCTGTGAGGGGGATACATGCTTACTTTTCACTTAAACCGAATACAAGTCTTTTTCTTTGGTTGTTGCACGAATAAACTATCTGCCACCACTACATAACCAAATTCATGAATCTAATCGCTTGTGATATTTTACACAAGTGAACGCGAATATAATTGATAGATCTATTGGAGTTTGACCACTCCTGTTGATACTACCTCTCGCTGGAGGGTATCAATAAGTATTATATTTGAACCTCTCGAAGGATTAACTTCGGCAAGTTATCCTTCCCGTCCCCTCATGGTTGGTCTGCAGACCCCATGACCAGGACTGTTAACGTGTGGTTCATAAGTTTAGTGTAATATACCCCACTCTTGATAATTGTAGAATGCATTACAATTATCATAAACACAACATTTTCCTTAAAGGGTGTATCAACTGAACCCTGTAGAACTTGTATTCACTATCACTTAAACCTATGACTCTCACTCAACACCTAGTGTTGGCTTTTAAGCATGTTTCCTAGGTATACTACTATACGGAGCTATGGCAGGAGGAGGCACTGAACTTGGAGGACTTTCAAACCGGTTATCATTCAAACATAACCTTTCACCTAGACTTTGGGACCTCAACATTATTAAAAGTATACCTTTTACTGTAAAAACTCTGATATTTTAATGAATGATAACTCATTTTCTAAAAACGTCTCTTTTCGAGTCGTTTTCTATTACTGTAACTGTGATTCCATGAAGTAATACCCCAACCCTAAATCCGCTGCGAAACGTGAAAATGGGGGTATTACAATGGTAAAATTGGTTTTTTAAATAACGACATCCACATATCGACTGAAATAAAAGATTCGAAATATTAAGTTAATAAAGCAGAAACATATAATAACATAAAATAATCAGAAACATTGGATAACGAAACAGAAACATATAATTTGGGATTTTATAACATACCCCAAAAAAAATTGTATACATCAAAATCACTTAAACACAAATCATACAAACGTAAACATTAAATCCATTCAATTTGTGGAAAGAATACAAACATCTCCACGTGAATACAAATTCAAAAACTAAATATTTTTTCCCCGGCAGCCACATCCTCGTCAGAAACATCACAAAATCTTTTTTTGTACTCCATTGTGACCTTGTTAACCCTAATTTTATATAATCATCAGCCATTTTGAGAATCTCAAATTCATTATCATTACCATCTTGCAAGCTGTGAAAAAGGAAAATATATAAACTTTTAATTACGAATAATATAATATATCAGGTAAGTATGTTTAGAAAAAATAGTGTTTTTTTAATACATCTTGTTACGTGAAATTTCTCTGTTGGTGATCAAGCTTATTTTAATATCAGAATACGAATCCAACATAACCCCAACTGCATGTAAATCATATTTTTAGCAAAGTTAAATCACCTCATCTAAAAGTAATATAAAATTGAATGATATATTAATTAATCGTCTTAATGACTTACAACAACGTGTACCATATTGTACCATGATAAAAGCCAGGTCACACAAATATGTGTATGGGATTGTGACATATCTATATAAATCAACAACAAAAAAATCAACATAATAGTATTTTAAATAAATTTATAATTAGCTTTTTACCTTAAATCTTGTAGCATAAACCCAAAACATAATTTAGGATCATTTTCTGGATCTAAAACCTTGATAATAAACTCTGCGGAAACAAAACAAAAGTTATACATTAACTAATAATCAAACCAAATATAACTCAAACGTTTGCACTCACCAGATACGCCAGCAGAATCAGAAACCGAAATCATGAACATGCTTCTGCCTGCAATAAAAGAGCGAACGCAAAATGATTAGAAGACCAATGAACAATGAACACCCACATTGGGCGACTATATATAGGCTCGGGATTAGGGTTTCACAACCGTGGGCCAGAAGATAACGCGTAATTCAAATATAGAAAAGATATCGGAGAGGATAACCATCATTTTTAAAATATTCTAGAAGGTGCCTCTCATACTGCCAGAGACCCCGCGACACCAAAGTTTCAGAAAACACACCCGGTTCCAAAAGGTTTTTTTATTCGCGTTTTCGACACGTCTATGTTTGGGGAGGCCCCTAAAAAAACACTTTTGGCTTAGCGACATTCTCTCGATTGGAAAATCAATTAACCAATGAGAGGGCTCGATTTCAAAATGGAGCCTTCGCATTGGTTAATCGAATCCCTCGATTTGGCCAAAAGTGAGTTCTCAAATTATATAAAAGATATGGCGTATAGAATAATGTTAACCATTTTAGTAACAGTTTTTTTCAACAGAAAGAAGTATTTGAAAACAGTTATCTACGATCCAACGTGTCACCAAAATATTATATTTATTGACTCATTTATTCAATTGAAAATCAAATATGATACTATATTGATTTGTAGAAACCAATATAAGATTTCACATAAAACACTTGGAAAAGTGAATTTTATATAAACGATTTTTTGGCAAATAACTTTGATAAAAGGCCTCATTCTAAAGCTTCGCCTTTGGCCTCCGAGAAGGTTGAGCCGCCCTTTTGTACAACTCTTCTTAATGGCATTAACTTGTATATGGTAAGCCAATATANATGGTACGCGGAGGACCAAGGACGAAACTTCATTAAGACCAAAGGGGGTTGTGGCCCCCCCAAAAAACTTTACTCTCAAGTACCATTTACTATATATTGTTAGTCATTAGTTATGCAAGATATTAAAATTTTGTAGTTTGGCCCCCCTAAAATATGTGTTTCACGTTTTGGCGCCTCCGACAAATGTGTTCAAGTTCCGTCCCTTACCCTATCCCCACGGTGTAGTGTAACAACCATGTTACTATGAAGTATGTCAAAGATCCATAATGCAACAACCATTTCAATAACATTCATTCGAATCATCAGTGTTTTACAAGCAGGAACCAACTATGCCGCACTGAACCTCTCACACAAGTTGAACGTTTTAAATTCAAAAGTGATTTGCACAATCACTTATTGATTGACGCACTACCCAGTACAAGCAGATAAAGCAGAGTGTGAGTTTTGTACAACTACTTAAAGCATAAAAAAAGTATCCGAATAACAAATAGAAATATGCAAATCACTTCCCTTTTAAATTATACATGTTTGAATAAGATACAAAATTTAAATCAGTTTCAAGTAAATTTAACGAAAGGTAGGAGTTTGGACCCATACTTTTTTAGGCGCGTAGGGAGCACATCATTACGTGCCGCCCTCACCCTGATACGTAATGACACACTCACATCCACACGCATCACCATAATTTGTATTAACTTGATAAATGATTCTCTCATTTATATGTTTTTTCATTGAACTACTTTATTATCACTTTAGTTTTCTACAAAAGATTAATATTTCACCGGATAATTTAAGGTTTATTTTCCTTCTTTTTTTGAAGGTTAAGATTATATTAGAAAAAACCGATCCAAAAAGGATGCTAAAATATACAACAAACAGAACACAAGCAAACAATACAAAACAATAAAATGAAAATATAACTTAGCCCATTTTGTAGTAATTACATGATCGGACATTGTGTTCTCGAGTTGAGTGAAAGAGAAGAAGTAAAGTGAAAGTGAGAAAGTTTGTGTTCTCCAGTTTTTTGTAGAAAGTAAAGTGAGGTAAAATAAAGTAAAGTAGTTATATTTTAGTTATAAAACTTTCACTCAACTTTTGGGTGAAAGTCACTTTACTTCCCTCTCTTACTTTAATTCATTTTTCTTTCACTTTCATTCATTTTTTTTCTCTAAAACGCAGCGTATGAGGATCGACAAGTGTCGTGGTCCTCTCAAACTTTGAAGTCACAAATACATTTTTAAACCTATGCACTTTGTAGTAGTAGGTATTACTAACAAAATAAGCCTTCTAAAAACAATTACGTTACAGTTTAGCCCTTCTAATTAAACCCCTTGTTCCAAAAGAAAAAATTTAGATGACTAAAGTCAAGGGTAACTTATGTCAATAGCTCAAATTAGCTACCAAATTTTGTGAAAAAAAGGGTTTTATGTAAATTTAATAAAACCCAAATTATAACTCGAAACCCTAATTCATATTTCACACACACTCTGTGATCACCCACACGGCGGCCGCTGCCTTTTTTGCTTCGAGGTAAATACCAAATCATACAAAAAAGACATGTCTATGTTTGCATTCTAAGTTTCTATTTAGCTGATATGTTAACTATTTATTTTATGTGTTTGGGTAACTTTAGTCTTGTTAAATTGTGACATACTGTGGCATTGTTTCATTTCATTACATAATGGGTGAATTTTGGTATTGCTTATTTTTTTTGGGATTGCTTATTGAGTATTTATACAATAAGCGAATCCAAACACTGTTTTCTGGAACTGCTCATGTTTAGAAGTTTTATTTTGTCTTATGTCCTTTATTTTACATAAAAAGAGAGAAAAATTAAACACTTTTTACTGAATTGTTTAAGTTTTAAACAGTTTATAAGTGCTCATCACTTTTAACAATTGGAATAGTTTTGACTAGTGCTTGTGCATTTTGCTTATTTGGGGTTTAGGATGTAGGATATTTGACTTTCAGAATGAACTTAAAGTTTTGTTTTTAAGCTATTTTTAGGTTATAGAATTTGTGTATTTCATATTTTGAAATAAGGGTGTGATTAGTTTCCTATGTAATGAGATATCAGATCATATTCGACATGTTATCTCTGGTTAATTTGTCTCATAGTTACTTTTTGATGAAGTAATCTGCAATTAAAATTGGTTAATTTGAGGAAATGTTTTTGGCTAGCAGTTAAGNAAATGCATCGTAAGGGCGCGTTTAGTCGGAGAAAAATTCTCTTGTTTTCTATCTCTAATTTTGTAAAAAATTGGAAGGGAAATTTATCTCCACAAAACGCTTGAAAATATAGAAAACGTGTTTAGTTGATGTTTGTATTTTCTATTTTGAAGAAGGGGAAAGAGGGTTGTGGGTTACAAAGGAAAACAAGGAAAACAACTAAAATTTGTTTTGAGGTTTTCCTTGTTAAGTTAGGAAATAGGGGAGTTTGTGTTTTGCAAAACATTTTGTTGGAAAAAGTAAAGTTGATTTGAACACGATCTTTGTTTTCCTTGTTTTCCACAAAATACTTTGTAGAAAACAATGGTGTTTTCCCCCAACTAAACGCACCAAGTATCTCCGATATTTTATCGAAGTAACTGAAAATTTGTGATTATTTTGGTCAATTTGAATATTAAATATTGTATTTTGATAAGCTAAAGCGTTCTTTTAATCTGGTACAAGAAGTTTTATTGCAAGATAGATTTTGAGTAAAAGTTTATCCCTGTTATGATATACAAGCTATGCAAACACAAACACTATATAATTGCTTGTGATACATGTAGATTTTGGTGTATGCAAGCGTTTTAAAGTGTTTATTGAGTGCTTTTAATTGTTTTCTTGCAGCATCTTGAATTTTTGAGGATGGTGAGGGTCAGTGTTTTGAACGATGCTCTCAAGAGCATGTACAATGCCGAGAAGAGAGGCAAGAGACAGGTCATGATTAGGCCTTCTTCTAAAGTTATCATCAAGTTTCTTATGGTCATGCAAAAGCATGGTTTGTTTCTTCATTTCAACCTCTATGAATTCTTAAACCATATTTTTCTTTAAAGATCACTGGAATCAATAACAGAGCTGTTATAATTTATGTTGCAGGTTACATTGGTGAGTTTGAGTATGTTGATGACCATAGATCTGGTAAGATTGTGGTGGAATTGAATGGAAGATTAAACAAATGTGGTGTTATTAGTCCTCGATTTGATGTTGGTGTCAAGGAAATCGAACCTTGGACTGCCAGACTCTTGCCTTCAAGACAGGTTAGGCTTTTGTACTTTTCCTTTTTTATTTTGACACGGCCAAGAGAATTGTTGCATTTCTAATTCAGAATCAGTTATGTGATTGTTGTGACACGACTGTAATGAACAGCGACAAATGTTTGGATTAACTGATTTGGTTTCTGGCTATTTTTTGTTTTGGGACCAGATATATGTTTCTGGATAATCAGTTTCATAGCCACACTTTTAAACGTAACTAGAGTTATTTTTCTCTCATTTCACAAGTCACATTTTTGTTTTACAAAAGGTCGTCTGTGGTGAATTTTCATATTTATTTATTCAAAAATAATTTGTCAAACGGTCAAATATCTTATTATTAACCTTAAACCTTCGAATCACATCCAAGCATTATTTTCTACCTTTGGTTACATTGTTATCATTTGATATGCAAATAAAACTACATGCTAAATGCACAATGCAATATGCAGTTTGGTTACATTGTGTTGACTACATCAGCTGGAATCATGGACCATGAGGAAGCCAGAAGGAAGAACGTTGGTGGTAAAGTTCTGGGTTTCTTCTATTAAAGATGATATGTAATGATCGTCTTAGGTGTATGCCATATAGGCTATAGATTGAAAAGACAACTTTTGTGCTTTGAGATCGAATTTTGTAAGGGAACCATGGTTTTGTTTGTCAACTTATGTCTTGTTTCATCTCACAGTTATTATTTTAAAATTTCTGCTATAAGCACATTTCAAGTATGAGAATGTTGATGGTTATTGCCCAGTCTTTTGGATTGAAAGAGATGATTTTGGTTATTTTTTCTGTTTACCGTATACTTACTATGAAAGAGCCGATTTTGGTTATGTTTTATTCCTAACGAGCTGGGTAACCCGCGCGTTGCCGCGGGTATGTTTTGCGACAATATTATTTGTTATTGTTTTTTGTAAGACTTTGAAGAACTCAAGGGCTAAACAAAAAAAAATTTAGCACCAATCAGTTTTTCCATTCAAAAATTTAATACATGTCTGTAATTCATGTGGTTGAACTGAAGGTAAGCATGCACATAAAATATACATACAATATTACTCACCTTGTAGCTTTACAATGTTCAGTTGTGAATCTCAAAGAGCAATATTAGTTGGAACAACCTGATCATTCTGAAAAGGATAGTCGACCGATGAGGTTGCTTTAGATTCATTGCGAATCTTGAATTGTCCACAATAGGACGCGGATGCTGTTAGGATGAAGGTGCTTTAGATTCAGCCATGAATCAATCTGTCCTTTCTTTTTTTTTTCCATGACCAAAGGCATATCGACTGGTGGGATCAAAGGCAGCTGCTAGTCGCTGACATCCACATCACTTCACTGGAGCGACGATGGTTCCAACCTCAACGAACATGTATCAATACAACCTGCAAAGAAAGGAATGTAACCTATTTTAACTAATGTAAATCAGTAAAAATGCAAATTAAGGGTGCTTGGGTAAGCGCATAGCTAAAAGTGTATGTATATTTGGATAGTCTTGATCCAAAGGATTATACCTATTAGCACATGATCTCTCCTCGCGCAGCCATTGTGTTAAATGCAGTCTGGTTAATCTAAACACTTCTTACTTACACAAATATTGTATGCTCTCTTTTAAAACTATCTAGTGCTTGTCACAGGTTATTACTGTAAACCTTTACCCAAGATATTCAAGAGTGCATTTGGCATCATAAAACAGGGGGGGAGGTGTCTTCAGATCTGTATTCATATCTTAGCTTCCGAGATTTGCCATAAATATCAGTTTGCATTCACTCCTCTCTGTCCTCCATGTCAGTCATCAAGTGCCATGAAATCATGCTCCTCGGCGTTCAACTGGAATTCCTGCCTCTTCCCTTTGTACTAGCATCAATGCTTTCTGCAGAAATTCTGAAGTCTTCCTTGTTTGAGGCTTAGTAGGACAGTTTCTTGCCATATGACCGACACCTTGACAGTGAAACACTTAATCACTTCTTAGTGATTCCCATTTCACATTTCCATAATTCTCACCAACTGGTGCTGCAACATCTTCCATACTGATTACCACTGATTCCACATTGCCAAACTGATTACCCTGAATTACCAACATTCTGACCTCTGATTACCAACAAACTTGCCCCATCTGATTCCCGACATACTGAACCATCTACTCATCTGATTTGGCATATTCTACTTACCCATTTCAAATCCCGTAGCATATCCTTGCTGATTTCCCCATTAACTCCAACCATTTGACATGCATTACCCATATGATTTGGCATATTGTGAGTGTGCCGATGAAATCGTTGGTTGTTGTTAGGTTTGGTGTGGAACAGCGTCCCTTGGACTGCTTTTGTCAGAAGGGCAAGTGCTTGTGTCAAAGCATCAGTAGAATCAGCTAGTGAACTCTTGTTCTTGGAATTGTGGATTATTGTTGTTGTTGGAATGACTGTTGTTGTTGTTGGGTAGAATTGTTGTTGTGGGATTGCAGCAGTGTGTGTGTGAAGGTATTGCTGTTGCATTAGTTGTGAGTAGGAAGATGATGATGATGGTTGAATATGGTGTGTTCAATTGAATGAAGGTGATGGTGTATTAGCAATGAGGCTAGAGATCATGTTTCTGTATGCTAGCATTTCAGCTCTCACTTCATTGTACCTCTGCCTGATTCTGCTTTAAGAAATCGGTAAACTGATCATAAGTAAGCCATCATGCAATTCTTCGTGCTGATAGGAACAATTAGTGACGTATCTTCCCCATTCTGGTTTGAGCTCATTCAGAAAGATTGTTTGTTGCAATGTTTGTCTGAGTGAGGTTTGTGCCCTGACAAATCATTCATGATCTTGTAGAATCTGAGAGAATACGACTCTATGGATTCACCAGAAATTGAAGTGAACTTGCGAAGGTTCCTTAAGCAATGTGTTTCCATTTCTGTGTTCCCGATATCCGTTCATACATAAGCTTCTTAACTCTTTCCCAGACTGCATGAGCCTTTCTTCACTATCCCACTGTACCATAAGTCGATTCTGGTAGACCAAGAAACAACAAGGTTGAAATGCTTGATCATCCACGCAATGATTTGTTGTCGATCTTCCTTCGGGTGTAGTCAGTCTCATTCTGAAGTCTGTGAAAGGTGGTCACTGGGGGGATTCCATTCGGATCACCAGGGTCTAGTATTTCCTCTTGGTTTGAAAGGACCATGCAAACAGAATTAACAAGAAGTGTTCCATTGTTTTGCTCTTAAGAATAGCGATTCTTCTTACTAGCCCATTGTGAATACGACCAGCAGCCTTTGAAGCATTGGAGGTCGGTTTTCAGCACCGGCGGCATGAATCATCTGTTGTTTTTTTTGAGTTGCTTTTATGATGATTGTGGATTCAAAAAAAAATAGGTGAAAAGTCGTGAAAAGTTGTTTGTTGGACTTTAGGATGAACTTCTAGGTGTGATGTAGATAGGTTGATTTTTTGAACGTCGTTGGTTGATACGGTTGTTCTTAGTGATTGAAGTTTTCCCTCCAAAAATCGAATTAAAAAAATTTTCTACGGGCAAAAATTTAAAAAACACTATGGACATCAATTACTAAGGTTGCACGAAAAATTTGAGTTTCAAAAATTTGACGCCAAATTTTACCAAAAATTTGAATTTTGGCCTTAAAAAAAGTGAATTTTTTGGTCAAAATTTTCAACGTTATACCCAAAATTGAAATCTCGCGCTGAAAAAAGTTGAACGTTTAATCTCCTGCAGAAAATAAATTTTACTCAAAGTTTTCCCGCCAAAAACTTGAAGAATTGTTCCTTACTTCGCTGGATCTTGTGTTGATACTCGCTTAAGGAACTAAAATCTTCAATACTCGCTGATGAAATTTTTCGATACCTCGCTTGAAAAGTGTTTTGCAAAGACTCCGCTATGGAAAAATGGATCCCTTACTCGCTATACCAAACAATACTCGCTATGAAATAACCAAGTTTCCAATACTCGCTATGATAAGAAGTTCAATACTCGCTATGAAAATCCTCAATACTCGCTATGTAACAAACTTTGCAATACTCGCTATGTGAAAATTTTTTGCTACTCGCTAAGGAGAACAGCTTTCAAACTCGCTATGGAATAAGGTTCAAAACTCCTAGCAAAAACTTTGTTTGTCAAACTCGCTATGAGGTTTTTTCTACTCGCTAGCATGATAAGAATAAGGCTTACTCGCCTGAACTTGGTCCAAACTCGCTATCACAATATTCAAAACTCGCTATTATAGGGTTTAGCCAAAAAAACTTACTCGCTATCCAAACTCAGAAACCTTAAACCCTTGTGAACGTACTGATGTGAATTTTTTTTTAAACGAGAACCAAAGTGAGTAAAACCAATTCAAGGATTGTTAAAACTTTAAAACACTAGTGAAATACCCAAAAACCAATAATACGTGTATAAAACCCAATCAAAGAGACCAAAACTAATCAAAACTAAATCTAAACCAAACCTAAATCTATCCCCTTGGCGATTGATACCACTTGTAGGAACCCGTATACAACCTAAATCACGACCTTCTTCACCTAGATCTAGAGAGAGAAAGAGAGATGTAGAGAGAGAGAGATGGGAGGATCAAGTGTGTGAAAATAAAGAACTATGTGTTATTCCAAATGATCAACCAACCTTCTAAATGAACATATAACTTCTTAAAACGCTTTCTAACGCAATCTATTACATGATTCAAGAATATAATGACCGACACTTCATAATATAAAAATACGATGCTAACATTATTAAATATTTAAACATATAGTATTGATAAGTATGCAATGTAGGTTAACATTTAGCAAAAAGGAATGGGTCAAACGGATTCAAAGTCCCTTACAGTCTATAATTAACGCATACAAATATACATTCTCATAAAGATATCTATTCAAATAATCATATTTTCTTGCACAATTATGTTTTGTGTAATCAGGATTAACTCAATAAACAGATAAACAGAAAAGTATAAAGTGTGTGAGTCCTAAGAGTAACCTAAAAATGAAGACGCGAGTTAGGATGAAAGAAATATATAACACAACGACGCATAATCGTTTATAGAATTCAACGTCATCCATATGTGTTTATGTCTTAGTTCAATTAGTAAAATCATGTTTTAATGAAGATAATTTTTAGTTAAATTACGACACTTTGGTGAAAAGTTACTATTTTTGGAAAGCTTAGAAATTCCTGAACGTAAATGTTGTCCGAAAATATTCCTTAATCCCAATTTACGACTAAATGCACTTAAAACATTTAGTTTTCCTTTTTATGCAGAAATTCTGCAAGCTGCTGCAATAACCTGAGTTTGACCCATTTAATCTTACATTTAAAGTCTGGAAATACTTTCTCTAGAAAATAGACTCTTTCGCCTTTCCGGATATGTAAAGAACATCTCAAACGGAGCTAGGGTTATTTTTCTATGTTTGGTCAAAGTCGGTACAAATTTCTGCACACTATGCTGTCCCAATTTTAAACATGTCCTAAACGACGCAAAACCCATAATAAGTTATCTCAATCTCTACCAAATTTATATTACAGCTTATTAGACATGTCTATGTCATGATTCTTCAGGCTTTAAGGCAGATTTGTTTATTTAGGTGCTAATTTAAGCTCTAGCCAAACACCCCTTTATTTAATATCAAGATTGATCACATGTGGTAACGGCATAACTGCTTTACCTAATAATGTTTTAGATAGTTCCTTCACGTATACAAATGATATATAAATGTTACCACCATATTTGTTAAAGGTTTTATGGCTCAAAAAGACCTGAAATCGCTCGAAATGCCCTTTTTATTTTCCAATCAGCTATGTACCTTTGACTTTTTCAAAAAATTGTGTCCGACTTTGACCAAGCCTAAATCCCTCGTTTTACACCTTCAGGCTTAAAATTCTTGCGCTTTTTTAGTAAAACATAATTTCGGACAACTTTGTTGTTTTAAACTTAAGCCGGTTTGGACCGGAAAGGGGTCAAAACCGAGATTTAAAATCAGATCAGTATGCTATATTTTTACAAAGTGCTGTCAAAATTTCTTTTATTTTGTCAATCTTAAATCGGCTGTGTCTCCTTCGTTATGTGTCCGTTTTCGACGTTCTTTATATGAAAATTTATCTATACGACATAAGCTATCCAAAAATCAATCTTTTAGCTTGTCAAAACATTGTTAAGTTCCCCAAATCCTATAATTTAAATTGTGACAGCAAGTATATATACCCGAAATCAACCCAAAACATCGGCATAACTTCACAATACCTTAAATCTAACCTCCATCAACTACTTAACCCAACATTCAAAATTACCTACAGAAGCTAATAAATTAAAATCTTAAATAAAGACATAATTACCTGGAAAGCATAAATATTCTTGTGGTTTTACAGCAGACCTGAACACCAATTTATACCACCCAACGTGCCTTACAAAAAGAAACCAAACACTCCTTTACTACTGTTGTTGCATCAGACCAAAAAGATCAAGTGGAACTCCCATTTATCTGTCATGACTGCAGATGAATATGAAGGTGGTAGACCATGCAATTGTAAACAAAAATAGCCTGCAAAAGATATTTATCCGTCATGACTGCAAGCTTGATAGCTGCCTTGTTAAAATGTAAACGATGTCCTTTAATCACTCATCACAGTCAAGGTAACAATAATCTTCTGTATGACAAAAAAATTGTACCGATGGCGAAACTGTTGAAACGTTGCTGCTTGAATATCGGTGGCAACGACAGGATGTGTACACGCATCAGAGGGCCAGCTTCTACAACCAACTGCAACCATGATCAAATTAATTTCATCTTTTGAAGGTCAACCAAATGAATGAGAAAAGCTATGAAATGACAAACAGGACTGACTCAAAACGGTTTTCTTGATAAGTAGATAAAAAACATCTAATAAACATGTGTCTCCAATTGTACAAAGTGGTTGACCAAAACATCTAATAAAGTATATTGGGGATCATTATTAAAATACTTAATAAGATAATTTCATAAATGAAAGCGGGTATGTATGCGGAAATAACATTGTGCGTACGCAACAATAACATACCGACATTAGCCATAGAAATGGAGAACATTACGAAAGAAACATATGCGAGACCCAGCGGGTACGTTTTAGATAAAAAACCGGTGAAACTTGAAACTTCTTGTAAACTATTTTGACTATCACCTATGACCCAACAACAATCTAAAATTTGAAAGTGTGCATAGTACCCTATTTGAGCTTGAACCCGTTGACATTGAGAATGGGCCTGTTTGAGATTGCATGCCAAACAGGGAAGGCACATCATTTACAATGTTTATAGCAGTCCTTGTAGTTCCTGCAAATGTGACAAAAAAGAAATTTGTGTCTTAGACAGAGAACAAAGCACAATACCTCTAAAAATTTAGAATTCTCATTTTACCAGGCAATAATCGTAAACATGATTGGTCATCCGAAGGGAAAAAAGTATACCAAGAATCCCATGTCCACATTGTAGCTGTATAAGATTAAATATGGTTACGAAGTATTAGAACTTGTATCTCAACTTCTCTTCTGCAGGAATCTGTAAAAACAAAGGGTGGTTCCTAAAACATAATGTAAATGTAAATGTAAATATACAATTTCTTGTCTAAGGACATAGTAACTATAAAAATGGGGTAAAAAAATAAAACGTGCCAACAATCGGAAACACTCCTAATGAGATGGCAACAGCAGCTGAAATGGTACCTGCTAAGGTTTGGTTCCCCTGAAACCAAAGCATGACAGGTATGTGCATATATAGATTTCATTATATCACTCAGAAAACAAAAAATATCATGGTAAGTTAGTACCATTTCAGCTAATTTAACATCAAAAATTAGTTAAGACAATTTGTAAGTTATTTTTGGCAAAATTAGTTAATTTTTTACTTAAGACATTTCCTCAAACATTTGGTGTGCAAGAAAACAGCAGCCAAGTTTTTTATAAAAAAAGTAGTTTTTTTTTTTTTGCTAACGCTCAATCTAATTGCCACTCTTCCTCAAGTAACAAAAAAGCTTAGCTCACTAATTGTAAATGAATAGAAAGGTGGAAAAGAGGAAGTGTATACCATGGATCATAGGCAAGAACATCAACAACACAGTACCACTGCAATTGAGACCCCAGATCCAAGAATCGGTACCCGCTCAAAGAACCCAAATCGCTGGTAAAACCTGAAAACAAAAAACCCAATTCAATAGTTCAAATTTATTATTAAAAGAAAAGTAGAAAAAAAATCATAATTAAAACTTAGTTTATCAGATCTTTTGTGGGTTGGTTTTGGATATGGGTTTGATGAATGGAAATTTCTAGATAATGGTAGAGCAAAGTTACGTTGATTATTGGTGATAGCCACACAAACTTGTTGTAAGTACAGGTAGGGAAAATAACGGGATCATTACACCCATATAACGGGGCTCAACAGTGATTGCTACAGTTGTTTTACGGGTTTTTGATTCTTAAACGGAACGGGAAACTGGGTTGCAACCAATAGAGGGTGGACGCTTGGGCCACTATCAACAGTGGGATAGTACCGCTGTGTACTATGAACAACTGAGAACCACATATTTGCCCGTTATATTCCGTCCACAGTTACAGTGCCAAACGAGTTTTTGCCCAACCCACGCCTGGGTTTTATATATATAGTATAATTAGAGTAGCTTTTCAAGCCTAACGACACTATTCCCCGAGAGAACGATCAATCCCCCGGTACTTGCCACTTCACTATACTACATCGGTCAGGTACACTGCCTGGTGGGGATTGCAAGCTTCTCAAGATCCCTTGAGAGGTAAAACCCTAGTGCGTGGTCGCAATCCCGCGCATCACAGTTAATGAAGAATCAGTGCCAGTATAAAATACATCTTGTGCAATACATTTTAGCAATCAAAGTGTCATTCATGATAAAAGCATTTTTCCTCGCAATTTCACTATATTGAAGATTAATTGCCATTTGTTTGCCCTCATTTTCCACATTTTTAAACACTTCTTTCATCTCTTTCACTTCAGTTTCAAGGGATTTTTGCATGCCCTCAAAGTGTTCTTTGATAAGTTTAAAAAATGGGATAGCTTCAGTTAAGTAGCACTCTTTCATTAGTTCAAATCCCCTTTCACCCTCAGTAATTCCCGTTGGTGTAATTCTCTTTTTACATGTTTTATCAAAATCAGCAAACATTTGACAAAGAACGTAGATACTAATAAGAGTTTTACATTGTGTGGGAAGAGCTAACTGAACTAAGTGCATCGGTGTATTGGGAGGATACACCGTTGGGGTAGCAAACTTTTGTAGGGTTTTGGCCTTAAGTTCTTCAGCTTTCATTTTCTCAATGTCTAAGGGCCAAAATACCTGCTCTGGTGTTAACTTAGTTTGTGGTGCAAAAACAGTCAATTGATTCTGTTCATAGTAATTATGAGGCTTGATATTGACACGTTTTTTAATGCACTTTGGATCCTTCATTTTATTATCTAATCTCTCTCTATTGACCGATTCTATCTCATCAATCTCCTCATTAGACGACACATCAGGGGGGGCATGACCAGGTTTAAGCATAACATTAGCATCATATAAAGCAGGTTGAGTGGCACTAACGCTCCTAAGGAAATTAGTTTTAGGCATTCCTAAATCCTTATTACTATGATCATCCCGCAATTTAATGTGTTTTTGTATCATTTGAGCAGTTTGAATAGTTTGGCCTTGAGTGTACAATTTCTTTTCAAGCTTGTTCTTTAACGACTTAAGATTGGAGAAATCATTTAAAAGTTTAGTTTCTTTATCTTGAAAATCAAGTTTTAGTGCAATTACACTTTCTTGAATCTCCTGTTTTTGTTTAACAGTTTGATCAAGTTGACTTTGTAAAGATTTTAACTCCCTTTTTAATGCTTCTTCCTTTAAGTTACTTTCATTTATATATGTACACATCTGCCAATCCATTTTCTGTTCACGTTCGGTTAGCTCAAATTTTGCACTTTGTTGATAAATAGTCACCTGATCTTTAATAGTATTAATCCTAGTAGTCAAGGTATCATCAGGTACAACAGCAGTGTATTCATCCAATTCACACGCATTATTATCAACAGAAGATGCATCACTTGGTACAACAGACTCGACGTTGTGTCTTACATATTGTTCATATGGGATAACATTGCTATTTCCCATATAAGTTTCACAACCACTTTAATTTTCTTGTTATTTTTATTTTATTTGAATTGTAGTTAATTGGGTTAGTTGACTAGCAACTAATTCCGCCCACTCTTCCAAATACCCGAGATTTTACTTGCTTTCATAAAATATAAAAAATACAAAAAGAATCATCCCTCAACCCTTAGACCTAATTAGAGTAGCTTTTCAAGCCTAACGACACTATTCCCCGAGAGAACGATCAATCCCCCGGTACTTGCCACTTCACTATACTACATCGGTCAGGTACACTGCCTGGTGGGGATTGCAAGCTTCTCAAGATCCCTTGAGAGGTAAAACCCTAGTGCGTGGTCGCAATCCCGCGCATCAAAGTTTTTGGCGCCGCTGCCGGGGAATAGTTATTGTTTAGGTTGAAAATTTTATTTTTACTTAGGTCTACTCATTAGATTCCTTTCTAGTGAGATTTTTATTTTATTTTTCTAGGTTTTCTTTAGTCTATCTTATTCTTTGTGCCTTTGTTCGTAGTACTTCTTCATGAGTAATATTGATCGTTTGATCCCTGTTATTCGTGTTTTCCATCGTAGGAATTTTCAGTTACCCAACCTGCCCCCTATTGTTGAAAACGAAAACCCACCAAACTTGTCACCTGATCATCACTTTGACAATAATTCAGATATGGACGAATCTGACCATGACACCGACCATGAAAATGGCCCTTTTTATTATTCGTCGGATTCTGATGAGGACCCAGGGGATGGGGAAGTGGTAGATGATCCTGAAGGAGAGGAAAGAGCTAACCCTCTCAATTATATTGACCGTAGAACAAGGATTGAGAAAGATAGTTTGTTTAATATGCAATTTCCTTATAAGATTGGATTTAGAAGCTTTAACGCCTACCTTAACTCATCTTTGCCGATGAACATAATTTCGCGTGTTGAATTCAATAAAATCATGGTAAATGAGTTAGAATATCAAGGAGATAATATTGTTGCTAGGGCTAAGACATTGCATGTGTTTGTGGGAAACTTTACCTATCAAGTAGACTTTATGATTATGGAAGATCTAGGAGAATTTGTTGATAGTAGCTTTACCCAAGTTGTGTTTGGGAAACCCTTTAAAAGGCTAATTAAGTTGGACGAGAAATTGATTGAAGGGTTGATCACATTCTCAAACAGGGATGAGGATTTCATTTACCAAATGCCCCGTGGGCACCCTAGGTTTAAGGACTTCTCCACGGAAAGTTGCAATAGGCTTCCCCCTCATAGCATATTAAGTGAAAACGATATAAGAAAAGGGCTCAAATATCCTCATGAAAAGAACGAGAGGTACTATCGCGGATGTTTAGAGCTAAGTGATGACTATAAGAAAGATGAAGCAACAATTAGGTGGCTCACACTTGGATACGTGAGCATTAGTGACACTAGGTAAGAGTGACTTTGAGTCTAGCTACAAGACTCGTTAATAAAGAAAAGCACTTCTTGGGAGGCAACCCAAGCTTTATTTGTTTTGTGTGTTTATTTGAATTTTATTTGTTTCCGTATGTATGTTTTATTTTTATTGTTATTGATTCATGTTTCAAATTAAAATTGTGAAAATGCTTTATTTTGTTTTTAACTTCGTCTTAACTACATATAAAGGTATTTTGCAAAAGATAAGTGTAAGGGAAATCTAAATTTGTTTATAAGAACAAATTGGAACATGAATGGTAACGATAAAAAAATAAACATACATATTAGTATTTGATTGAGTCAAATGCTTGTATCGAGTCATAATGAAATTTTGCAGGATTCCAGGAACTAAGGTAATTGTTTTTTCAGAAATTTTCCGGAAACTAAACATAAGAATTCTGTCAGATCAATTCTGACGGCGTCAGGCTTTAAACCCTGACTGCGTCAGCCTTTGATTCCAGAAAACGTTTTTAAAATTTAGTTTTTCTGCCGGATTATAAAAATTACTGCATCTTTAATTCCAATAATCTGCAAAATTTTCATTCCACAAAGATTATATTCTTATATAGATTTTGCTGCCGATTTTACACGAGGTTTGCCTAGATTGTTTTCTCAGGTTTAACAGGTTATTTTGGACAAGAAGGTGAACGTGGAATCAAGTTCATGACATCAAGCTTTTGGCATCGCTTTGATCTTGGAGCTTTTACATCATCTTGGAAGAAGATCTAACCATGTTACCATACGATCTACGTCAAGAATCAGGGGAGTATTTGTTTCATTCTTTCTTTTTCCACTTTTACATCTTTTATGTGAACATTGGGGACAATGTTCGGTTTAAATGTAAGGGGGGTAAATGAAGACACCTTAGAAAATACAATTATGCTTGATTTTTGTTTTGTTCAATGGTATTTGTGTAATAAAACTGAGAGAAATATTTGTTAGGGCAATTTTAGCGCAAATTTAAAATTTTTTTACAACATTTAGGAGTGAAACTTTAGGTATAATAAGCGTCTCATGGATAGGGAATTGTATTACTAGCACAGAAACCGTACCACTCAAAAATTTTCCCCCAAATATGTGAGGTTTGCCCCTAGAATTGTTAGGAAAAACATTCATTTTTGATGCTTGTGTGTGTACCGGTAGCCTATAGATTCTAGAACTTGCGTTAGGACCATCCCAAATCAACAAGTGAGACTACATTCGTGTAGTTAGATTTACTACATGATAAGAGGCATTAGGATAACCCATGTTTTAAACCCGTAATATAATTACATTGACTTCATTGGTCAAGTAATTCTCCCACACCCTTAGCGTTGTACTCATTTTAGTACACGATACCCCTAGTACACCCCTCCGAGCCTATCTTTTCGTTTCTAACTTTAAGCATCTTACTTAAAGGAAGAATTTGTTTACAATCCACCCTAAATGTACACCCAAATCGCCTTAGCCTACCTTGTATGCACTCATCTTTAGTGCATTATTGTGACAACATTTGTTAAACCCTTAGTTAATTGTCTAATTGATTACATGGTTGCTAAGT
>LBNU01007161.1:33821-91342 GCA_014162995.1 Artemisia annua
CCAAATCGCCTTAGCCTACCTTGTATGCACTCATCTTTAGTGCATTATTGTGACAACATTTGTTAAACCCTTAGTTAATTGTCTAATTAATTACATAGTTGCTAAGTCGAGTCATATCCTTGTACATATTGTTTTGGGACGATTGGGACTCATGGGTAAAGTACTAATGTAATGGAGTAATGGGGAAGAAGTAATTATTACCACCATATGTGCGTTAATATTTTAAAGTACTCCAAGTTTTTCAATTATCTTAATTCAAGTTTTCAATTATCTTATTTTAAAGTACTCCAAGTAGAAAAAACATACGGACTACCATCCCGTTTCATTTTTATCTTTATTTATGTTTTTGTTATTTTCTTTTTAGCTTAAGTCGAGTCGAGTCTTGGCTTAGCAACTCCACTTTGTGCATGTAATATATATATATAGTTTTCTAATTTTCATTCATTGTGTGCAACTTTTTGGAACAAAACCCTAGCTCGTTTTTCTACTGTAATTTCAAGGGTTTTCCACCCTTGAACCTTGGATGCTTAATTGAAGATAAGTCCATTCCAAATCATTCAATATGTCTATGTATTGTGTGATTATATCTTATGCTTGTCTTTCAATTAACATGCTAGGCTAGGTCTTTATTGTGTTTGCTTAGATCTAATGAAACCTAGCTATTGATTATATGTTGTTGGTTTGCTTGTGATTATTGTGGGTGGGTGAAGTCGATGTTAGGCTTAAGAAAACTGGCTAACCTCCTATATGGTAACTTGCTTGAACGTCTTAAGAAACATGAATCAGATGTGTACTATGATTATTTGGTTGTATTTAATGCATGAGCGAATTCTAATGATCCCATGTTAGGAGCTTTCAGTCAGCTCGACATAGGAGTGAAGTAGGAGCTTATAGAGTTAGGGAAGATCGTACACGGCCCTACGAATGGTTTAAAGGAATACAACCCGTCATCCACATAATTACAAAAAAACCAACTAACATATAAAAGATAGCTAGGGAGTAAGGAAATCTAAGTAAACACATATTTCTCCCCTATAAGTTTCACAACCACTTTAATTTTCTTGTTATTTTTATTTTATTTGCATTGTAGTTAATTGGGTTAGTTGACTAGCAACTAATTCCGCCCACTCTTCCAAATACCCGAGATTTTACTTGCTTTCATAAAATATAAAAAATACAAAAAGAATCATCCCTCAACCCTTAGACCTAATTAGAGTAGCTTTTCAAGCCTAACGACACTATTCCCCGAGAGAACGATCAATCCCCCGGTACTTGCCACTTCACTATACTACATCGGTCAGGTACACTGCCTGGTGGGGATTGCAAGCTTCTCAAGATCCCTTGAGAGGAAAAACCCTAGTGCGTGGTCGCAATCCCGCGCATCACGGTTAATGAAGAATCAGTACCAGTATAAAATACATCTTGTGCAATACATTTAGCAATCTAAGTGTCATTCATGATAAGAGCATTTTTCCTCGCAATTTCACTATATTGAAGATCTATTGCCATTTTTTCCCCTCATTTTCCACATTTTTAAACACTTCTTTCATCTCTTTCACTTCAGTTTCAAGGGATTTTTGCATGCCCTCAAAGTGTTCTTTGATAAGTTTAAAAAATGGGATAACTTCAGTTAAGTAGCATTCTTTCATTAGTTCAAATCCCCTTTCACCCTCAGTAATTCCCGTTGGTGTAATTCTCTTTTTACATGTTTTATCAAAATCAGCAAACATTTGACAAAGAACGTAGATACTAATAAGAGTTTTACATTGTGTGGGAAGAGCTAACTGAACTAAGTGCATCGGTGTATTGGGAGGATACACCATTGGGGTAGCAAACTTTTGTAGGGTTTTGGCCTCAAGTTCTTCAGCTTTCATTTTCTCAATGTCTAAGGGCCAAAATACCTGCTCTGGTGTTAACTTAGTTTGTGGTGCAAAAACAGTCAATTGATTCTGTTCATAGTAATTATGAGGCTTGATATTGACACGTTTTTTAATGCACTTTGGATCCTTCATTTTATTATCTAATCTTTCTCTATTGACCGATTCTATCTCATCAATCTCCTCATTAGACGACACATAAGGGGGGGGGGGCATGACCAGGTTTAAGCATAACATTAGCATCATATAAAGCAGGTTGAGTGGCACTAACGCTCCTAAGAAAATTAGTTTTAGGCACTCCTAAATCCTTATTACTATGATCATCCCGCAATTTAATGTGCTTTTGTATCATTTGAGCAGTTTGAATAGTTTGGCCTTGAGTGTTCAATTTCTTTTCAAGCTTGTTCTTTAACGACTTAAGATTGGAGAAATCATTTAAAAGTTTAGTTTCTTTATCTTAAAAATCAAGTTTTAGTGCAATTACACTTTCCTGAATCTCCTGTTTTTATTTAACAGTTTGATCAAGTTGATTTTGTAAAGATTTTAACTCCCTTTTTAATGCTTCTTCCTTTAAGTTACTTTCAGTTATATATGTACACATCTGCCAATCCATTTTCTGTTCACGTTCGGTTAGCTCAAATTTGCACGTTGTTGATAAATAGTCACCTAATCTTTAATAGTATTAATCCTAGTAGTCAAGGTATCATCAGGTACAACAGCAGTGTATTCATCCAATTCACACGCATTATTATCAACAGAAGATGCATCCTTGGTACAACAGACTCGACGTTGTGTCTTACATATTGTTCATATGGGATAACATTGCTATTTCCCATATCAGCAGTATTTGATTCCTCAACGTTTGTTTGTTGTACTTCGTTATGAATCCTTTGTTCATACATCACATTATCATCACATACATCTGAAGATGCTCCGCTAGATACATCAAATTCTTTGTTGTGATCCACATGTTGTTCAATTGGGGTAACATTGTTGTTTTCCAATTCAACATCATCTGGCATAGCAAAAGTATTCTGATGTATTTCGTTGAGAATCTTCGGTTCATCACTCCGTTTGCATGTATCATATAACTTTAGTACCTCAAATATGATGGATGAGTTGGAGGGACCAGGTTGTTAAGGTGATGAGACTGCAGATGACAGATTGGCCATGAAGACGGTTTGTGCAGTGGGTTCATCATCAACATCTGAATCGAAAGCATTACAATCTTCTGCCTGGAAGATGTTTGGATTATTGAGAGCTAAATCCTGAACTGGTTGATCATCCACATCGGCATCAAATGTGTTCCCTTCATCACCTGCTAGGAACAACATCTACTCCTCATCCAATGCCACTCCATTCTCCTGTGCTTGCATCAGTAACATCTTATCCTTGAAGTAGTCGGAGTTCTGAGGACGCTTCGGTTGAGTGCAGTTCCTTGCAATATGACCTAGGCCACCACAGTTATAGCATTTGGGTTGTCTTCCCTGTCCCTGATTAGCATTCCCCACTCTATTATGAGCATACCCCCGGACTCCATTCCTTTGGTTGACATTTTGCCTTCCTTGAACCACAACACGTCGATCTTCCACAACAGTCATATTACGTGGGTTAGATGAGGTTCTGAGTTGGTTGTTGGTTTGAGNAGTTATAGCATTTGGGTTGTCTTCCCTGTCCCTGATTAGCATTCCCCACTCTATTATGAGCATACCCCCGGACTCCATTCCTTTGGTTGACATTTTGCCTTCCTTGAACCACAACACGTCGATCTTCCACAACAGTCATATTACGTGGGTTAGATGAGGTTCTGAGTTGGTTGTTGGTTTGAGGTAGTGTTGCTCTGAATTGTTGAACAAGCAATGACACTTGGTTGGAGAGATTATCAATCATCATATCAGTGTGAGAATACCCTGAGTCAGGTTGAGTGTTCTTGACAGTTGTTGATTGCACGGATGACTGACCAATGGGTGACTGGATCTGTGTTGCTGGTGTAGGATGGTGACTGACTTGATCAAGTGAGGGTTGGTTGAATGTCTGAACACTGGAGATGAATGCAAGAGGATCATTTGTTGTTGTTGGATTGAGCTTGTCCCTCAATTGATGGTCATACACAACATGCTTCTCATGTTGTTGTAAGTAAGCATAGAGTTGTTCATAGTTGGTGTTTCTGAGTCCTTTGTTGAGCTTCACAGCTGTGACAAATCGATCCCATTCAGGTGACATGTTGTTAACAAACTTTGAGTTAATTTGGATGTTAGGCATTGTCATTCGGATCATCTTCATGTCATTAACAAGCTTATGAAATCTAACATAGTAGTCTGTGATGTTTTCACCGGGGTTCATCTTTAAATGCTAAAACTCATCATACAATTGAGACTCA
The DNA here is from genome assembly GCA_014162995.1 of Artemisia annua. Taxonomy (NCBI): domain Eukaryota; kingdom Viridiplantae; phylum Streptophyta; class Magnoliopsida; order Asterales; family Asteraceae; genus Artemisia; species Artemisia annua. Next base: position 38,079 of record LBNU01007161.1, read on the forward strand.
CGATCTTCTTTGGTAAGTTCTGAACCAGCTAAAAGCATTTTAACATTATCCCAAACAGCTTTGGCTTCAGTGTTGAAGTTAATGAGCTTGTAGACATCCTTGGGTAATCCTTGTATCACAATGTTGGAGGCTCGAATATCTGCATCATAGCGCTTCTTTTCAGCTTCGTTAAGATCATTGTAAGTATGTGGTCTGTCAATTCCCAAGGTGACAGCTCCATCTTCACTAGTGGAGATAACATCTCTTGTGGTACCCATTTGAAATGGTCCTTCGTCAATTGATCGAAGAATGTTTTCACTATTCTCCTTGCCTTGACAATAAAGTCGAATTCTTTGAGACCATGATTCATAATCAGTCATGTCAAGCATAGGAGGTCGGGTATCGGACCCGGAAGCTTGAATGTCATCAGTTGAAGTTGTAGTTGTCATGATGTGATCTTTGAACGGGATTTTACAACTCTCGTGACTTAAACCGAGAAATCGATTCTTTCTCAGGATTTTACTAAATTCAACTAGAGAAACTGAAAGATAAATTTAACTTGAACTTTGAGCAAATCGCTAGGAATAAAATCACAAGTCACAAACGAACAAATCGCTAGAATTACACGAAGTCAACTTGCTGGAATCACACTTGATCAACTCGCTGGAATTACAATTAAGCAACTCGCTGGAATGACAAATCTCTGAAATCACTATCTCGCTAGAATTACAATTGCTAGTTTAACAACTCGCTAACTCAAGCAAATCGCTAAAGTTACCAACTCGCTAGATATAGCAACTCGCTGGACTTTTATCTGAGCAACTCGCTAGATCTACAAACGTCCAAAGTCTGACAACTCGATAACCAATGAGACAAAACTGTCACTATCTAGCGGTTTGTCCTTTTATCCCAAAATAGCAAAGAAGCAACTCGCTAATCAGAACCTAACCAACTCGCTACGAACAAACAGCAACTCGCTACTAACAAATGTACACCGAGAAGCAACTCGCTAGTAAGAAACACGACCTAGAATGCATAAAACATCAAACAAACGAAAGATACAACCTTTCCAACTGAAAAACTAAGTACCACCAACACTACTAATCACGAAAGTACAAGAATAACACTAATCTAAACACAAATAAGGTCGAATGAATGTATTTCTATCTAAAACCATTCGAACCAAGTACAAAACACCAAAACCAATCACAAATCTGAGATAAACCAAGTCCTAAGATGTAACCATGGCTCTTGATACCATTTGTAGGATATACATAATCATAAACACGTTTGGTTTAGCTTGTATGGATCGAATGATATAAGAATCTTAGAGAGATGTTAGAGAGAGAAAGATAAGAGTTGGAACCTTGAGAGAAATATGTAGATGTTAGATTAAACTATGAGAAGGTCCAACCCCTTCCTTGCTAGGGAAGGGGTATTTATACTTATTACAAAACGCCCTTCACTCGGGCTGTGGATCGGGTATACAGTGGGTAAAGATCCGTCCGTCTTCCACGATGTTACTTAAACAAAACTATTCCTAACTAATGATAAATACTACGAGCTACATAATGCTAAACTATACTCGGGGTGACCGACTCTTTAATATGAATAATTGTATTCCTAACAATTTTTTACTGTCTTATTGCTTTTGTTTTATCATTTTTACTATCTTATTTCTTTTTGCCCATGAAGGTGTTACGTAACCAAGAAGATGGATCAGTTGTGTGTTCCTGTCAGCTTTTCGTTCGAGTTGGTATATTATGCAGACATGTTTTCTGTGTCTTTAAGAACGCCAACATTGAAGTGATTCCAAGTCAATACATATTGAGGCGTTGGACAAAGAACCTTATACCTGCTGCTTTGAGGAACAAAAGAAACAGATATGGTGAGAAGAATGAGATTGTTGAGAATTATGCAAACGAGGCAAGTTCTATTGTTGATCACTGTGTCCATATGTTGAGTAAAGATGCGCCAAGGTTGTCTGCTTTTGTTGAAAAGTTGAGGTTGCTAAAGATTGATGTCGAGGCTGATTGCCCAAATCCTCCATCTAAGAACAAGGCTGATAATTTGGAGGAACTTGTTGGAGTCCCGAAGCCAGCTGAAAAAACTGTTAACAATCCAGCTCTTGGTAATCCTAAAGGCCGTAAAAAGTTGCGCATAAAAGGAGGGAAAGAGCAAGCTCTTGATAAGAATTCGAAGAACAGGAATGCATGTTCACTATGTGGAGAGACAGATGGTCACAACAGGAGGACGTGCCCAAAAAAGTTTGCAGAAGAGGCCGAGTTGGATCAATCAGAAGTTACAAGAGAAGGGGACTTGGATCAATCAGAAGTTACAAGAGAAGCGGACTTGGATCAAGTAGAAGTTACAACATAAATCGTCTGCATATTTTTTTAGTATCTTTGTTAATTTCCAAATTGTGTTGAAGAAATTTGAATAACAGACTTATACATGATTGTTTGATTGTTACTGAGTTTTTATATGAAATACATTGTTACATATTGTGTAGAAGAATTTTGGTTATTGACATTACGATTATCACATGCGATTTTTATATTTGATGTTTTTTTAGTTATATATCATATGTGATATAATAGGAATATCACATGTGATTTGTAACAGTTGAAATACATTTTAAAGTATCATATGTGATATCTTCAAAAACAAGTTTTTTAAGTGTATATCATATGTGATAATTCTTTAAAATCACATGTGATTTACACTAGCTTTATTACTTTTCTGTAAATCATATATGATCATTTGTTAACTTCATGCCTTTTAACCTTTCTTTGGTTTATAAAATGCAGAGTCGATTAGCGATTAACAATAGCTATAACAAGTGATTATCAATTGGTGCAATAAAACTTAAACAAGACATTCAAAATCACATCCAGAGATGTTTCGCCATTTTCATTTCTTGACAAAAGATGGCCACATAGTACCTACAAAGTTAAACCATTATCCTATCTGGAAATTTAAACTGGCTTGCGATATTGTAGCATACGACATACGAATTAAGGCATTGTTTTAACATGTTTAAGCCATACTAGATGGCATACGACAATACATAATAGAGTCTACAGAAATTAGTTTTTAATCTGCATTAGTGGCCCCAAAAAGATACTGTACCCCCTTCTATTCTTTGTCGTCAGTCCTACTTCTGAATTTTCCACGACTAACCCCTAACCTTTACCATCATATTGCACTCGCAACATGTTCCCTAGCCTGCTCTTCCTTCTTCTTATCAATCTCTTCTCTTATCATCGTCTGCATTGATGCCTTATCTGTGTGTTTCTTTGCAAACTCAAATGTTTCCTCACTTATCATTCCTCGGTGAATGTTCAGTTCATGCATTAACATCTTGGTTGCATACTTGATTCTCATTCTTATTATTTCTACCTCCTGTTCTTTTCCTTCTTTTGGAAATTCAAATTTCTAGTTTTTTAAAAGCTTCTCCACCATATTGCTCCATGGAAAACACTACAATCAATGACATTCTGTTTTGTTCCCCACTTTAGCTTCATCACTGTTGTCTTTTTGTCGATATATCATATGCCTTTTTATGCTTGTGGGATTCCAGATATCTTGAAAACAGTTTTTTCTACACAAAATAGAAAATTCATTTTATCAAAGACAATTCATTATCTCATATGCCGAAGGCGTCTTTTGCGACTTAGCCGCAGAAGACGCCTTCAGCTGCAGCTAAGCCGAAGGCTTAGCTGAATAAGACCCTTCAATATAGATTTATAATCTCTAATTACTTACCAGAACATCACATTGTTTTTATTTTCTTTTTTTTATATCATATGTGATACTTGATTCTCTTTGTATTTCTTATAGGTTTATCACATATGATAATTCATATCTTTTTTCAAATCATTTGTTAAATCACATGTGATATTTTTTTCCCAGATATGTGATAGTGAAAACAAAAGAATAAATCACTACGCATCATTATTTGAGCATAATCTCTAATTACTTACCAGAATATCACATTCCTTCGAGTATTTTGATTCATATGTCGCCCCTGAGCTGGAGTTGTCAATGATGACAGAAGTGCCTTTGGGTAGATTGAAAACAACCAGATAAAAGTGTTCATGCGCAATTATTGGAAAGAATGCCTGTATAAATAGAGAAGAAAAAATTAGATTTATTTTAATACAAGTAATTTTTTTTTCATANATTTTGATTCATATGTCGCCCCTGAGCTGGAGTTGTCAATGATGACAGAAGTGCCTTTGGGTAGATTGAAAACAACCAGATAAAAGTGTTCATGCGCAATTATTGGAAAGAATGCCTGTATAAATAGAGAAGAAAAAATTAGATTTATTTTAATACAAGTAATTTTTTTTTCATAATAAGTGAAATAATTTCTTACCAATTCCACATGATGCATTGAATTGTCATCTGGATTGCCTTTAAACACGCTTGTCAAGTTTGCACAAAACTCTTTATACTGCTTCTCTTCATCTTCCTTTTTTGCTTCCACTATTGGTGTTGTCTGTTTTTATAAATCAACTTATATTAAAGAAACAAATTTAAGATTTTAGTAATTAAGTTCTATTTTTTTTTAGGTAACTTACAAGTATTCCCGTGTGAAAAAACTGTTTAATCTTTGATCCACTGTTGGTGATTGTTTCTTCATAGCTTAAAACACAAGCAAAGCTGTCGATAACACTAAAGTCCACTTTTAATTGTGGTGCTAGTGTTTGCATGTTGTCTCTGAGTGTTTCTGCGCCCCATGCCCATTCTGTTTGAAACACAAAAAGATAAAGCAGATTTAGATATATTTTTAGTACAATTTCACATTTTGTATTCATTTGATTCTTTAATAATATAAAGCAGACTTACTATGGATTTCCTTGCATTGAGAATAAAGCGTTGGTTACCATCAATTCATCCGGCTCTGCTGGTATATTTATGACAGTTTTTCGGTTCATATATGGTGAAACCAGATATCTTGAAGGCTTTTTTGCTCTTTTTCCAACTGGCTCTTCTTCCTCTTTAGCTTCTTCAGCAACTTGCTCTCTCGTCCTTTTTGCAATCTTTTATGTTTGTTCTTTTGTTGCTGTGTCAGTTTCAAGTGCAGCCGTTTTTTCAATCTTTTGTGTTTCTGCTTTTGTCGCCATGTTAGTTTCAACTGCAGCCCTTTTTTCAATCTTTGGTGTTTCTTCTTTTGCTGCCGTGTCAGTTTGAACTGTAGGTTTGCTGGCAACCGGGCTTATACCAAGACTGAATGTTGGTGGTGAAATCAATTTCATTCTTCTTGTTGTCATTTTTTCTTGTGGTGAGGTGGACTTTCTTGCTGTGTTTTTTGTCGATTTCTTTTTTGATTGACTAATCTTTTCCAAATTTTCTTTTGCTTAACTGATAAAGGTGTCATAATTTTCATCCTCAGCCAAGTAGGCGTCTAGTTCTTCTGTTCCCATCGCATCTGGTTGTTTTTTCCATTTCCTTCTCAACTGTATTTTTCTCAGCTTCAATTTCTTTTTCTTTTTCCTTCTCAACCGGAGTTTCCTTTTCCTTCTCCAACTCTGTTTTCGTCTCATCCTCTTCTTCACTATGTTCTTGTTCCTTTTCTTTTTCTTGTTGAACATCTGTTTGCATTTCATCTGCTGTTTCTATCTCACTGTCATTTTCTTCTTCACTATGTTCTTCCTTATCCACCGTACTTTTCTTCTCACTTTCTTCATCTTCACTCCCACTCTCTTCTTCACTACCACTCTCTTCTTCACTCCCATTTTCCGTATCATCTTTCCCATCCTTAACTTCCTTATCACCACTGCCATCGTCATCTTTGTCATCTTCAGACTTATCTTCCTTATCTTTGTCATTGTCATCATCGCTTCCATCATCGCTTCCATCATCACTGTTTTCATCATCAGTGTCTCCATCATCAATGTCGTTTTCTTCATCATTTTTTTCTTCTCCTTCATCTAGATCAAAATCTAGGACATTGAACATCTTTTTGTATCTTTTACATAAGCTAAACAACTTTTTGTCTCCTTTGAACTTCATTATACCCTCCCTCATCATCTCACCTAGCTCTTTCTTTTCGTTTGAAATGATTTCAAACTTCTCTTCTATTTTTTCATAAAACTCCTGTAAAATAAGTAATTTGGATTAGTTTTTTTAATCTATATTCAAAATCATATGTGATATTTTCTATTTTACAAAAACATTTGAAGTATCATATATGATTTTCAAAATTATCATATATGATTTTTCAAAGAAATTTAAATCTTATTTAAAATCATATGTGATTTCTGCTTGCATAGCTTAATTTTAGCTTGGTAAAGGCTTAGCCGCAGGCATAGCCTTCGGCTAAAGCCGAAGGCTATGCCGCAATTTATAAGACAATCAATTTATAAGGCAATCAAAATAAGGTTAAAGTAACCTCTCTTGTTTCTGGTCTCTTGGGAGGCAATGGTTCATTGTAAATATCAATTCCCTTGTATAAATTCAGACCAGTTTGCTCTTCCTCTGGATCAAATTCTTCATGATGTTCAAGTTTCCCCACACATTTGTCTTTCAGTTCCATTCCTATCCTCTTCCTCATCGCCTGAGTGTTCCAACTTCTCAGGGCTTGACGATGACGCATAACTTGAAACTTTGGGTAGTTTGTCGAGTCCAAGTAGAGCAGCTTTTTCACACAAAAAATAAATTTGTGTTAGATTATAATATTTGTATGGTATTGAATCACATTTGACAAATTTATAGAAACATGTAAAATAACTTACACAAAAGAAGGTTGCTGGCCCATAATAGTAGTCACCCTTCTTCACCTTATCCCAATTATGCTTACTTGTTCGTAAGCATTCCAATATGTATCCACACCAGTCAATATCTGAAATTTCATCATTTTCTTTCACATGTTTTAACACTGTTGGAAACACCTTTCCTCCATTGTCTATTATTCCCATGGTGCTAGCAAACAGAGTCAAGAAGTTTATTGTGAAGATGAAATCAGCATCGAATGTGCTCGATATCTCTGTAGATATTGTAGGTGGTGTGATTTTTTTTACATGAGAATATTGGTTTTCCCATTCTTTTATGAAAGGATCATCAGCGTCTCTTTCTTCTAGCTCTTCTAACTTCTTTGTTCCCATCGGCACACCTATCATTTCATAAATTTTTTGCCTTGTTACCTTTATTGACCCTTTCTGTAATCGTAATTCCATGCTTGGTGGATGGAATTTATCAATGACGTGGTTTACCAAAGCTCCAGGAAGTTCAGTTATCGGAAAGTTGATGTATCTTTCGAAACCAATATCTTTCAAACATTTATTTCTCACGTCTGTTAAACCAACCATGGCATCATACATTGCTTTTGGTGATGACCTTGTTTTGCAGAATGGATATATCACCGTTTTGACTGTTTGTTTTCGTTTTTGTTGTTTCGTTTTTTCAATTTTCACCTCTTCAATCTCCTCTTCCTCCTCATCCTCCTCCTCCTCCTCTTTATCTTCTTCTTCTACAGTTTCAATCTTTCTCTTTTTTGTTTGTTTTTTCACATCCTCTTCTGTTTCACTTCCTTCATAAATGACCTTATCTTCCTCCTCCTCTTCCTCCTCCTCCTCCTCCTCCTCCTCCTCCTCTTCGCTTTCCTGATTACTTTGTTCTTCTTCAATTGTTTTTTTTAGCGTCTCCTCTTGTGAATCTCTTAGCAGGTGTGGCAGGTATTGAAGCTTCTTTTCTTGTTTTCTTTCCACGCTCTCTTGTAGTACACTTTGTCTTGACGTATCTTTTTTTTACTTTCGGAACAACTTCTGGTGGTTCTTCTTTAATTGCTGGCTTTTTTGCCTCTTGCTTCTTTTTCTTGTTATCATCCTTATCCTTTTCTATTTCCATCTCTTCAACATCTATTATTTTTCCTGCAAAATTTTTTAAAAATTTTATCACATGTGATTTAATGCATTATGTATTCAGTTCGCAACATTGTCTTATACATTCTATTACTTCTGATATTAAAAGCAAAAATGTACCTTCTGCAGCTTTTTTTGCTTTAGTCGATGTCTTTAAGAATGGCAATGAAGTTATTACTTTCTCCACATCATCAACTCGCTTTTCTTTACCTTTATCTACATTTTTAAAACACATATTTTTAATAATTATGTACAGGCAGACTAATTAACATACATCATCAGTTTCTTTTGTCGAAGGCTTAGCTGCAGTGATAGCCTTCGGCAAAGCCGAAGGCTATCACTGCAGCTAAGACAAGTGTTTGATCACTATATCATATGTGATATAAAATACAGTCAATATCAACTGAATCTATCTATAAGTGAATATTTTGCTATATCATATGTGATACAGATTTCAAGGAAAACAAAATTAGAAATGTTGTTTCTACACCATTAAGATGAAGTCGTCTTCTGCATCTAAGCCAAAGGCTTAGCGGCAGCGTACACCTTCATCCAAACCGAAGCCGTAGGATTTGGCTAAGCCTCTGGCTAAGCAACATCCTACGCCTTCGTCTATTCCAAAGGTGCAGGATGCGGCTGTATGCCAAAGGCGTTTACATCTAAGCCGCATCCTACGCCTTTGTGTATGCCAAAGGTGTCTACATCTAAGCTAAACACATCTTCTGCGGCTAAGCCGCAGCCGACGCCTTCGGCGAAACCGAAGGCGTCTTCTGCAGATTAGCCGCAACCGATGCCTTTGGTCAAGCCGAAGGCATCTTCTGCGGCTTAGCCGCAACCAATGCCTTCGGCTAAGCCGATGGCATCTTCTGCTGCTTAGCCGCAACCAATGCCTTTGGTCAAGCCGAAGGCGTCTTCTGCGGCTTAGCCGCAACCAACGCCTTTGGCCAAGCCGAAGGCATCTTCTGCGGCTTAGCCGCAGCCGACGCCTTCGGCCATAGCCGCATAAGACGCCTTCAATAAATCCTTCTAATCTGTCTTTTTTTACTTCAACTTCAACTGAATCTGTCTATTAACTTTGAAAACCTAATTTCTAGTCACTTTTTTCTTCACAAAATCACAATAACTTCCATAAACATTCAATAATCAGTGTAAATTCACAACATCTTCAATATAATCTCTATAAACAGTGCGCATCAATATTTCAGACATATATGATAGTAAGAGATAGTAAAATAGTAGTTTATAATGTATCAGCATACCTGAAACCGGTTTTTTTTAACCTTTTTTATCCTTCTTTTTCGCCGGAGATTGCTTGGAACTTTCCTCCATTTTATTCTGTGAGATTTGTAGATCCGGCGTGTAATTAGGGCTAGATTTTGATCGGTTTTTGTTGTGAGTAGTGTGTGTTTTTAGTGTGTGTGTTTGGTGAGAGCAGTTATGACGAAATGAAAGAGATAGTTGGTTTTTGTTTGTCTTGTAAGTTTACGAAATTGCCCCTCCGTGTATTTTTTTAGTAGTAACTGTTTTGATCTCAGCCGTTGATCAAAGTTAAATCAATGGTCCATATCTGTCCCTTGGTATGTGAGGAATATTTGGTTTTTAAAATAACTCGACTCATTTCTATCTTTTGTTCAGTTGCGAATTAAAGATATTCCAGGTTGGTTTGTGATTGCAACACCCCTCTTCATAAGGGTTTACCGTGAACGAAAACTAACCTCCGTTGTCCTACTCCAGTAATATAGGTAATAAATCCTGGTGATCGATCATTTTTTATATTCATATGTTTAAGTTTTGATGATAGTTATAAGCTTTCTAGCACTAAACCACCTAATTGGTAACTAGTTATCACTTATTTAAATTAGTTGTTTCTCTTTGGCAAACATAAAAGGTGATCAGAAATTCAGAAGACACAGTCTTGCTAACAGAATCATGAATGCTTATAAAAGATTTATGATTGTTAACAAAACTGCAACCGAGAGTCTAGATTTATGACCGTTAACAAAACTGCTACCGAGAGTCTATATATATATATAGGGCTTTGATTTAATATAGACTTCTAGTGTTCAACTATGCGTCGGAGAAATGTTTAGCATATAATAGCCATGTCGAATGGCTTGTTGATGGTGCAAAGCTGCAAATTAAATTGTAACTCCACCGGCTAGATAAAGAAATTGTTTAAGCTGCAGTACCTTTAAATTACCATTAGACCCCTGACACGTTAACAACAAGTATGATATCGAAACATAATTTGAAATTTATATCATACAATGAAATGAAAACAAATACACATATGATAATGATATATGAGGACTAGTATGTTGTTATTCTATAACATAAAACCCATAATCCAAGAAACTTTAGTTTTTGAAGATTAGTATTCAGTTGTGGTGATAACATGTCGTGTAGAAATAGCAAGCTTGTTGTAACAAACAAAAATGTTCCAGTAGCCAATATGATGGTTATTTTGAAGTTGACATGTTTCCCACAACACCACACATTAGTATTCGCAAATAGGTTCGTTGAGTTGTTTGCTCGACATCCAGGGCCGTCCCGTGAGTTTATGAAATTTTTGATGGCCCTGGACGAAATCACATAATGAGACCTTTCGAGAATCAATGTTATATATAAAGTGTCACTGTTTTTAAAATATAATACAATTAGTTATCTAAACGTTCTAACATATCACTCATTTAAGATATTTTTCTCATCTAAATACTTTTTTGTTCCTGAAAATAAATGTACACATGCATATAATTATTAATGGGACAAATTTTGGGCCCCTAAAAGTTTTAAGGCTCTGAGTAGTCGCTCACCTTACACACTCTCAAAGACGGCCCTGTCGACATCCATATATATTTGTTTACGAAAGATTAAGGATATTAGATATTTCGAATGCAACAGAAACCGTTATTATTGAGTGAGAAAATGTGTGGAGTGTCACTATTGGATCTCACTTATAGTGTGAGATCTTTTAAGACAAACGTCTCTCTTGATATCACTTTCTTTCTATTGATTAGACAACGAAATGGGCACGTGGCCAGCAATATAAAGATAGGAAGATTAAAATCTGAAGTCGACGAAAAAAATTGTTTTGAAAAAAAGATAAGATAGTCAGAGTGTGGATATCATTTGGATCAAATAGTAAGAAATACATTAAATGAAAAGGATAGAACAAACTACAAATCACACATTTAATTTCGGACGCTCTTTTAAAAATAGATGCATTTTTTTAACATTTTTTTATCTTATTTGAAATGTACTTGAAATGTGTAGTTGAAAATCGGTTTTATTTTTTAATCTTGTTTTTATTTTTCTTATTTTTTCTTTCTTACTTGATCTCTTCTCTTATTTGGATAAGATAATTATAATAAGTAATATTAACATAAGATACTTTGGTTAATGTTAACGGTAGAAAGTATAATCCTATATTTGAGTTCTTTATATTTTTTCGCTTTTCATTTGTTTGTAATGTGAGATTATTTTTTTGTCTCAAGAAGCGTGTTAGATGATTTTATTTTGGTGTTTCAAAAAGATATTTTACAGTTCAGGTAGATAAGACGTGAAATATATAAGGTCTTTTTTCATGTTACATTCGGTCATGCGAGTTACAGATTCAGATATACGTGTTTAACTAAAGTATTTCCATAATACATGTTTTGAATGTATGATATATAACGCAATTAAAGCATGTATTGAACAAATATGAAATATTAATGGCCCTTTTTCATTCACGAGTTTTTTCTTTTTCCATTTTGCATAGTATTCTGATTCATGTATATGTACAGCCTAATATGAGTATCAAACACTACAATGACTCGAGACAATTTTCACTTTCTACCATTACATATGTAACCCTTTTATTCTTTATTACTCTATGATGCATTAGGTGTGTGGACGACGCGATTTTGGGTGAAAAAACCACGAAACGATGTCGTTTTTGGCTACAGCATGTCATTTTGTTATTTCGTGCATGTCGTTTGGTTTTGTTGGGCCATTTTCGTTTTTAGGTTGTAATTTGGTCATCCGGTGTTATTTTTTAACACCCCAAATTTTACAGATTAGTCAGAATAGTATTTTATTGGCATTAGAAAGCTTAGAAAAGTCTTCTCGCTATTTTTATTGTAAATAATAACATTCAGTGCAAATAGTTAACGGAAAAGGACTAACGGTGCAAAGATATTTAACGACAGAGACTAACAGTGCAAATTATATTTTTAGGACACAAATTTACTAATTTGTCCTTTGGGCCTAATCATCTCATATAATACAGAAAATTAGTCTCCAGGTCACACGTGTGATTTGGGATGTGGCATAGTATACTTTGGAGGGAAAATTTTAGTCATTATCCTTTGATAGCGCAAAAACAATCAAGAAGAACTAGAAGCAGGCTTGTACTAATCTTGGTGTGTCCCTAACATCATTTAAGGGTTAGATATCAATTTCCCATCAAGGTGCCCGCGGGGAGCTAGTAAAGCTTAAACCAAGGATAAAGGTGGGTAATGGGTTTAGTTTCATGTTTTGTAGTTAAACACGATTTTAGTATGCTTATATGTAGCTTCAAAAATAGCCGAACCATGTTTTGTTTTGTAGTTTCGGAAAAGAGCCGAAGTATGATATGTTTATAAAGATTCGGAAATAGCCGAATATCACATGTTATGTAGACTTGGTGATAGCTGAGTAATTATAGTTATCTTATAAATTCGATTTAGCCGAAAATTAGCCATGTTCATAAGTAGAGCATCCTTTGTAGATGACATGTGAATGGCGTAATATACGCCTTAGTATCCTTGGTGGATAGTCCGTTTCAGGCACCTAGTATCCTTGTTGGATAATATATTGTTGGTACCATAGCATCCTTAGTGGATGACATGAAGTTAGCGTGATATGGACGCTAAAGTATCCCTTTTTTGGAATGTGCATTTAGGCACCAGGCATCCTTTGGGGATGACGTGATTAGATATTTCAATATCATATGTAACGGTTATACATCGTTTAGTTAAGTATGAGATGATTATACATCATCATTATATTAGAATTCTGATGTGTAGGTTTTGCAACCTTGCAATAGGTTTTACTTCTCAAGGGATCTTGAGAAGCTTGCAATCCTCACCAGGCAGTGTACCTGACCGATGTAGTATAGTGAAGTGGCAAGTACCGGGGGAATGATCGTTCTCTCGGGGAATAGTGTCGTTAGGATTGAAAACTACTCTAATTAGGTCTAAGGGTGAGGGATGATTGTTTTTGTATTTTTATATTTTATGGAAAGCAAGTAAAAATCTCAGGTATTGGAAGAGTGGGCGGAATTAGTTGCTAGCCAACTAACCCAAATAACTACAAATGCAAAGAAAATAAAATAACAAGAAAGTAAATGGTTGTGAAACTTTAATGGAGAAAAGTGTGTTCACTTAGATTTCACTACTCCCTAGCTATCTTTTACCGGTTAATTAGTTTGTTACAATTGTGTGGATGACGGGTTGTATTCCTTAATACCATTCGTAGGGCCGTGTACGATCTTCCCTAACTCTATAAGCGCAAACTTCATTCTATAGCGACACGTTTAGTATCCAAACCATGAAATCACTAGTAATTACTTATGCATTAAATACAACCAAATAATCGTAGTACACATCTGATTCATGTTTCTTAAGACGTTCAAGCAAGTCACCAATTGGAAGTTAGCCAGTTTTCTTAAGCCTAACATCGATATCACCCACCCACCCACAACAATTAATAACAAACCAACAACAAGTAATCAATAGCTAGGTTTCATTAGATCTAAGCAAACACAAGAGAAACCTAGCCTAGCATGTTAATGTAAAGACAAGCATAAGATATAATCAAGCAGCACATAGACATATTGATTGATTTGATGGAAGACTTATCTTTAATTAGAGCATGGATGAAACAAGGGTGAAAAACCCTTGAAAAAGGTCAGTAAATTCGACCTAGGCAGTTTATCCCTAAAGTTTCTCATCCAAAAAGTTGCACACTTAAGAAAGAAAATCCTAAAATATATATAGAAAATACATTCTTACGGCGTCAGGTTATAAGTCCTGACGCCGTCAACCCGCCGTGTCTAGGGTTGTCGGATCACCTAGATCCACTTCTGACGCTGTCAGCCTCTATAACCTTCTGGGCCGTCTCTCTTTAATGTTACACCTGACGGCCTGGACCATCTAACACCTGACGCCGTCAGGTGTAAACTTCTCAACTCTTCTTCTGGGCGTCTGGTAATGTCAAAATCCAACTCCTTTGTCTTCAAGTGACGGCGTCAGCTTGTAACTCCTGACGCCGTCAGGTAGGAATTCCAGCTTGATTTGAGACTTTGTCGTTTCCTTCACTTTTATGTTCCAAAAACGTCCAAAATGCAATGTTTTCCAGAATTCCTCCCGAAAGTACCTAAAATGACAAAAGGAATAATTTAAGGCAATATTTGATCATAAAATAACGATTTAGGGATTAAATGACCCCCTAAAAGCGTAACACTTTTCGCCTCATCTAATACCCTTACACTTGAGATTTGTTTGTCCTCAAGCAAATGCGCTTTTATTCCAATCAAAATATGAGCTAGGGGTCATTTAACACTAATATAAAAGTAATTACAACAAATAGTTATTCCACCCTAGTCATAACAAGCACGGAAATCATACACTAGCACCTCACAAATAGTGTTTTGATACTCTCATCTCTCAGGTGTTATAAACCTATATAACTAAATGGAAATGGAAAAATATCACTCACTACCTGTCATAGCAAATAGATCACCATAGGCTTGGGAAAGGATAAAAAACCTCCTCCACTTGGCGTAAGCACCTAAGATAAACTATCAAATAGGGCTTTTCAAGGGTTGTAACGTTAGGTGTAGGGATATGATAAACACGGTTTGTTGGAATAAAGGATATTTTTACTGGTGGCGAGTTAATTATCTTGATCAAATACATGAACGATGTGGCGTTGCTGAGCCAAGACTCGACTCAACTTAAGCTAATAAGAAAATAAAGAAAACATAAATAAACATAAAAGGAAACGGGATGGTAGTCCGTATGTTTTTTCTCTCTTTCTTTTTCCAATTTTTTTTCTTTTTCTTGNATAGGGGCCTCGGTTCTCCCCTTACACTTGAACTTTTACATACTTTACAAATAACTATTCTAATGACTCGAATTAAGATAATCGAAAAACTTGGAGTACTTTAAAACATTAACGTACATATGAGGGTAATAATTGACTTCTTCCCCATTACTCCATTACATTAGTACTTTACCCATGAGTCCCAATCGTCCCAAAACAATATGTACAAGATATGACTCGACTTAGCAACCATGTAATCAATAAGACAATTAACTAAGGGTTAAAACAAATGTTGTCACAATAATGCACTAAAGATGAGTGCATACAAGGTAGGCTAAGGCGATTTGGGTGTACATTTGGGGTGGATTGTAAAAAAATTCTTCCTTTAAGTAAAATGCATAAAGTTAGAAACGAGAAGATAGGCTCTGAGGGGTGTACTAGGGGTATCGTGTACTAAAAATGAGTACATCGCTAAGGTGTGGGAGAATTACATGACCAGTGAAGCCAATGTAATTACAATAATATAGGTGTAAAACAAGGGGTTATCCTAATGCCTCTTATCATGTAGTAAATCTAACTACACGAATGTAGTCTCACTTGTGGACTTGGGATGGTCACTAACGCAAGTTCTAGAATCTAAATACTACCGGTACACACACAAGCGTAAATGCTTTTCTTAACAATTCTAGGGGCGAACCTCACATATTTGGGGGGGGAAATTTTTGAGTAGTACGGTTTTTGTGCTAGTCATACAATTCTCTATCCATGAGACGCTTATTAAGACCAAAGTTTCACTCCTATATGTTGTAAAAAAATTTAAATTTGGTGCTAAAATTGCCCTAACAAATATTTCTCTCGGTTTTATTACACATCTACTATTAAACAAACAAAAATCAAGTGCAATTGCATTCTCTAAGGTGTCTTCATTTACCCCCCTTACACTTAAGCCGAACATTGTCCCCAATGTTCAATAAAAAGATGTAAAAATAAAGAAAATGAAAGAATGAAACAAATACTCCCCTGATTCGTTTGGTGTAGATGGTGTAGTAACATGGTTAGATCTTCTTCCAAGATGATGTAAAAGCTTCAAGATTAAAACAGCGCCAAAAGATTAATTCCATGTTCATCTTCTTATCCAATATAACCTGCTAAACCTGAGAAAACAATCTAGGCAAACCTTGCGTAAAATCGGCGGTAAAATCTATATAAGGATATAATGCTTATGGAATGAATGTTTGCAGATTCCTGGAGTTAAAGATTTAGTAAATTTTCATAATCCCGGCAGAAAAACAAAACTTGCATAATTTTCTGTAATCAATGCCTGACGCCGTCAGGTTTTAAGGCCTGACGCCGTCAGAATTGATCTGACAAAATTTTTGTGTTTAGTTTCCGGAAAATTTCTGGAAAAACCAATACCTTAATTCCTCGATACAAGCATTTGACTCAAACAAATACTAATATGTATGTTCATTTAATATTGTTATGATTCATGTTCAATTCGTTCTTATAAAACAAATTTAGATTTCCATTACAGTTATCTTTTGAAAAATACCTTTATATGTAGTTAAGACGAAGTTAAAAACAAAATAAAGCATTTTCGCAATTTAGTTTGAAGCATGAATCATAAACAATAAAAATAAAACATACATACGGAAACAAATAAAAACAAACAAACAAATAAACAAAGCAAATAAAGCTTGGGTTGCCTCCCAAGAAGCGCTTTTCTTTATTAACGAGTCTTGTAGCTAGACTCAAAGTCACATCCTATTACGTGACCTCATCTCGTGATATGACGTACCCCTGATAGATATAATCCTTGCTATCATGATGGTGATGTTTCAACCGTTCTACATTCGCAGTCACCTCTCTTCCTCTTTTGCTGCTCAAGGTTACTACCCCATTCTGACCTAGGCTTTTGATTGTGAATAGTCCATACCACCAGGGACTTGGTTCATCGGGAGGTGTTTTTATTTCTGAATGTCTTAGGAGCACCAAGTCCCCTTCTGTAAACTTTATAGGGTTCTTGTCCTGCTCATCCACCTCCATAGAATTCTTATCTCCACTCTTACATTCTCCAGCCTCAACTTCTTTGTAATTCTTAATCCTTGTCTCCCATGCAAGGATTTTCTCTCGGACATGACCACGAAGTACACTAGAGTCTGCTTCCATCTTCTTTTGTAGACTATTTCCCTTACATAACGTGGGATCGTCGGGAAACTTATCGTTTTCTTCCCCTTTCTAACCCGGATAGTACTACTTTCGTAATCTATTTGTGCCTTAGCTGTAGCGAGAAAGGGTGCCCCAAGAATTATTGGCATATTCACATCATCTCTATAAATGATCATGAAGTCGACTGGGTACATGAATCCAACAACGTTGATTAACACGTCTTCTGCTATTCCTAACGGGTATTCATAAGAATGTTTTGCAAAAGAGAGTTTAGTGCGGGTGATGGATGGCGGTTCGTTGGTTAACTGAACATAGATGGATAAAGGCATCAAATTTATGTCGGAACCTTGGTCAGCCACTGCATCCAGATACTTGAGTTTCCCTACGCCGCATGGTACTTCGAAGACCCCATAGAATTCTTGCTTCGCGACTATCTTCTGTTTCATGAGGCTCCCGTACAATTGTCCCCCGGGTAGCGTGTCAGATTCATCATCTGATTTGGACTCTCTTTTTGGTAGATGAATACGTCAATAGTTTCTTATCCAATCGTTTATAGTTTCCTTGTTTATTTCGTACTTCAAGTAGTGCCTTACTTGTTGTGATTTTGGTGGTTCCTCCATCGGGTGCTTATTAGAAGGCGCCTCCTCTCCCTTGTCTGAATTGCATGTGAGAGCCCTAGTTTTTCCATCACCAAGTGGGGTGGGGTCGACTTTGCTACCCTCCTTAGTTATCAACTTTCTCTTTCCTTCATTGTTGCCCTCATGGACGATGGAGATGGCGTTAACAAGTTTGGTGTTGGAATCATCAACGTCTCTTCGCACCAACACTTTCTTGGGGGCTTTTGTTTTCGTGTATTCTTTCAGCAAGTTCATCATTTCTGCCATCTTCTCTTGCATTTCCTCCTTCTGTCTGTAAATGGTCTCTTCGAATCTTGCCAACCGTTCGGAGTGTATCGACATATACTCACTCATTCGAGCTTCGAATGCTGGACTGAGTACCTGAGGAGGTGAATTAGGTCGAGAATGCTTATGGAAGGATTCAACGTTTTCCCTAAGGGGTGATTCAGACAACGGTGTCGGCTTTGTGCCTGAGATGGAGTTGACTGTTGCTCGTTGTGGACTTAGGCGTCTCTTTTTCCTTTCGAGTAGATCGTCGACCCTTTTCTCAAGTTCACCAAGGCTTTCTTCAGAGAGTTGAGTAGCCTCAGCCGAATTTACAATACGAGTAGTCTCCCACACCTCATTATTGTAGAGTGCAAGCTCGTCGAAAAATTTCCCATGATTCCTCAGCATTGCTGTCACGTAATCTGCCCCAGGCGGCTCGATCAATGGTATGTTTGGTGTGATAGTCGACATGGTCATAGAAGATTTGGATTTGGAGCCAGAGATTTATGCCATGGTGAGGGACTTTTTGGAGTAAGTCCTTGAATCGAGTCCATGCCTCTTAGAGGGTTTTGCCTTGACGTTGTTGGAACAACAAGATTTCATTCCTTAGCTTGGTAGTTCTCCCCGGTGGGAAAAATTGAGCAAGGAAACGAGTGGTGAGATCATCCCAAGAGGTGATGGATCCTGCGGGTAGACGTTCTAGCCATTGACTAGCTTGGTCTCGCAGAGAGAATTGGAAGAGACGTAATCGGGTCGTCTCTCGAGTGGTAACATCAAGGTCTATGGAATCTACGATTTTAAGAAAGTCCTTGAGATGTTGATTTGGATCTTCGGAACGAAGTCCATGGAATGCACATCCGCTTTGCACCAACCGGATGGTGTCGGATCGCAAGGGAGACACATTGGCTCCTTGAGTGAGCTCAATGGTGTTTCGATAGCCTTGGTGGCTAGGACGGGAGTACTCTCCTAAAGTACGGGCTCTAGGAGGTTGGTTGGGTTGTGGTATGTTTTGTTGTGGTGGGTTGTTGGGATCAAGAATATTACCACCTTCCATGATGGCGGATGGTAATGGTTACGAACAAAGGAACGAAGAAAAAAGATAGACTAAAGAAAACCTAGAAAAATAAAATAAAATCTCACTAGAAAGGAATCTAATGAGTAGACCTAAGCAAAATAAAATTCAACCTAAACAATAACTATTCCCCGGAAGCGGCGCCAAAAACTTGATGCGTAGGTTTTGCAACCTTGCAATAGGTTTTACTTCTCAAGGGATCTTGAGAAGCTTGCAATCCCCACCAGGCAGTGTACCTGACCGATGTAGTATAGTGAAGTGGCAAATACCGGGGGTGTGACAACCCGAAAATTTCCCTACAAGTTCTTTTTGGCGAAACGATCATCTATTTTGAGTTTGGTATGATTTTCGAGAAACTAGACGTATTTATAGTCATTCTTATCGGAAATATTATTCTGAGCGCATTGGTGTAATTCCCGTGTCATGAATCTATCGTTTACTAGTCGAAATTAGCCCCGAACCTCATTCCGTGAAAGATATAATAAATTACACCAATGGTCCCTGGAAAATAATTACCCCGTCGCCCCTTTAGTTTTTAAAATCATTCATTTGGTTTTACAAATTTTGGTGCTTTTATAAACATAACATATTCCCCCTCATTATTCATTGTAGGGTTTGGAATACCCATTTTACCTTTTAGCCGCCACCCTCTCCTCTCATCTCCGGCTATATTTTCCGGCCACCACAATACCACCGCCGCTGCTATTACCACACCGCCACTACCACCTTGTAGATCTCCTTATTCCCATCGCGTAGATGTACACCACGCTCCATATACCCACTTCTACCACCTCGTTGATATCATCACAGTCTCGACATCACCATTTTAACTAGTTTGTAGAAGATCTCTTTGGGTTAAAGTTGTTTTGGAAGACGTGTTGATGTTCCTGCTCGTAAGTGACCTCAGCCACCACCATCAACACTACGAATTCATCACCACCATTTGTTGTTTATGGTTTTGGGTGCTTCGAGTTGTACTCGAAGAAGACGCCACTGCCGTCTCTCTCTCTCTCTCTCTCTCTCTCTCTCTCCTTTTGTGTTCGAATTGGTAAATCGCGAAACCCGTCCTATCATTCTTTTTATTTATCACAGATTCATATCAGTTGTCTTATGTTTTCGTGGATTAAATGGATATAAAAACCGAGAGTTATTCGAAGTTATTGTTTTGTGGATCTAAAATAATAAAAACAGATTATTGAGTTTTGTGGATAAAAAAAATGAGTCTAAAGATGGATAAAAATGCGTTGTGATTTGTTTCGTGTGGTAAGGATTCAAATATGCTTGTCTTATGTTGTTTCGATCTCGACATGAGCCACACCCCGAGAGGGTGCTAGTTGTGTTCTTTTGGGTCTCGGTGCAGCAAAGAAACCCGTATAGGGTGTTGTTTGCTCGGTTCAGTAATAGTAACACCAAGGGGGTGTTATATTTCTATATTCGTGTGTTGATGCCGTTGTAGTTTTGGTCTCAGATTAGTGGTTATGGTTACTTGATTTCTTGATAACCTTGTTCTCATATTAGTCTTTTAAAGCTTATGAGTTCACTTGATTGTTTTTGGGTTCGAGTTCACAAAAGAAAGTCTCTCGTAGAGTATTTGTTGGTTGATTTAATTCGGACACTAAAGTGTTGTCGTTGTTGTTCATTTTTGAGCCTCGGAATTATTATTATTAGACTAAGGATTTTATTGACCGTTTTGTGTTGTGTTGTGTCCAAATCAGCTAGAGTGAGTTAGTTTAAAATTATAAGGATACTTCTTATAATTATATTAGAAGTGTGTTTGGTTATAGTCTTGATGTTGTCAAGTAAAAATGTATTTGAACAAAATGTTAGAACGTAGTGACTATAATTTGACTATATTGGATTGAATACATTGGACTACATAACTTGACCTTGGACATATATCGGACTAACGGAATTTATTGTTTTGTCATGGAATTAATGGTACGTTTCAGTTTATACTTTGGGATTGTGGCATGGAATTGGATGATATGGATTACATATTTATTTTGACTTCAACTAAATATTGGACAATACGGGTATTTAATGGATTGAAACTATTGGATGTTTATTGATTTGGACATTGGACGTTGGACAGTATGGACTTATTGGACTTGAAACAAATACAATATATTAGACTCGTAACGAATTTAATATATTTGATTCGCAACGAATACACAATAAGTAAATAGTGTCTAATAATCAACGAATACCTTTTATAGTTTTCTAATAAATTGTCGGGGAATATTGCCTTGGAGGATGGAGTTTATGTAAAGTCTTTTGACTTGGAAAGGTTATATAAATGGATGCGTCATGTCGAAATTTATAAACTCTTCTAAACTTACATTTTTATTTCTAAACTTACATTTTATTTCTAAATCTTTTTAAGATTATTTTTATAAAACCCGACAAAGAATTTAAAAGGAATAGTTTTATTTAATCCTTAAAACCTTTCATATTAGAATTATTAACTTGTGATTTCCTTATAAAACTATTTGGATTATTCTAAACTATTTGGGATTATGGGGTAAATACCGAAACTTACTGATTGACCTATTTTATATTAAATAGTTAGTAGGCGTCATTTTTCTAGACTTTCTTCGATTAACTTGAGTTCTAGTTAATATATATCGACTATGTCGATGTTTATTCTTCTTTAGTGTGAGTTGTATGTCGATGTCTTTCTCATTTTGGCGTGAGTTGCATCTTGAGTCTATGTCTTCTTACCACACCACACGAAACATAAAGCTTTCTTACGAAACATTGATATTTAACTTTTTATAAGTAATGATTTGAGTAATCCACGAAAACTATGACACATTGTCTTTTATAGACTTTATTATTGTACGAACTATATTTTGAGATAATCGTATGCGTACTAGGATGTACCCTCGTGTTCCTACTACTTGGTGCCGTCGTGCCCACCTTTTGGATATCGTTGTGATTAGCTCTAGATGCCAAGTTGTGTCGGTCGTGATTCTTGCATTGATGTGGCTAAGGTGAGTTCATAGCCCCCTTTCTTTTAAACAAGTTTTCATAACTATTTTTGGGGGAGAATACATGCTCTTTTAACTAACTCAATGATTGCTTATCTGATTACGTGAACGGTTTGATTAAGATTTGATTGATTAAGATTTGATTGATTGATTGATTTACCGATATACTTGATTTGGATATTTGAATGCGTTAAGTGTTTACCTGGTTTATATATGAGAGCTTCCTAGCTCAAACCATTTTTCTTGGACCTGCTACTACTTGGTTTTGCTACATGTGTTGGTTAGATAAGGTTAGACGGAAGTAGAGGTGACCTAGAGCTAGGGCGCTTTGACCCTAGTTTGGAATAGACTCTGCTGCGGCCTAGATCCGGGGCAGTAACGGGTGGTTCCTTGCTGTGACCTGGCTAGTGACCGTTGAGAGGCCTGCTCACTATGACCCTTCATCTTTAATAAGATGATAAACTATTGATTGCGTTGCGTGATGTTGAATTATGATGTCTATACCTGCCTCTAGTCACATATAGCACTAAACACTTCAGGTCCACAACTGTTTTTATAAATTAAACTCTATGGACTCACCAGCATAAGCTGACCTTTAGCGTGTATTCTCAGGTCTAAGGCGATAGATCACTATTTGAAGGCACTTGGCAAGGGGCATGGTCATAGGCGACTCTGATGAACATTTGGAACCGCTTTAATTATTTCATGGGCCTATTTCCGCACTATTTTCATAGCATGTAAACTATATGCTTTTGATAACAACTTTTATTCTATATAAATGAAATAAAAACCATTCTTTGTTCCTTGTGTTGTGATACCGATTTCGTAGCACCCTAATGCATGTATGCTTCCGCTAGATCCGAATTTTGGGGGTGTTACAGGGGGATTGATCGTTCTCTCGGGGAATAGTGTCGTTAGGATTGAAAACTACTCTAATTAGGTCTAAGGGTGAGGGATGATTCTTTTTGTATTTTTATATTTTATGGAAAGCAAGTAAAAATCTCGGGTATTGGAAGAGTGGGCGGAATTAGTTGCTAGCCAACTAACCCAAATAACTACAAATGCAAAGAAAATAAAATAACAAGAAAGTAAATGGTTGTGAAACTTATATGGAGAAAAGTGTGTTTACTTAGATTTCACTACTCCCTAGCTATCTTTTACCGGTTAATTAGTTTGTTACAATTGTGTGGATGACGGGTTGTATTCCTTAATACCATTCGTAGGGCCGTGTACGATCTTCCCTAACTCTATAAGCGCAAACTTCATTCTATAGCGACACGTTTAGTATCCAAACCATGAAATCACTAGTAATTACTTATGCATTAAATACAACCAAATAATCGTAGTACACATCCGATTCATGTTTCTTAAGACGTTTAAGCAAGTCACCAATTGGAAGTTAGCCAGTTTTCTTAAGCCTAACATCGATATCACCCACCCACCCACAACAATTAATAACAAACCAACAACAAGTAATCAATAGCTAGGTTTCATTAGATCTAAGCAAACACAAGAGAAACCTAGCCTAGCATGTTAATGTAAAGACAAGCATAAGATATAATCAAGCAACACATAGACATATTGATTGATTTGATGGAAAACTTATCTTTAATTAAGCATGGATGAAACAAGGGTGAAAAACCCTTGAAGAAGGCAGTCAATTCGACCTAGGGTTTATCCCTAAAGTTCTCCCAAAAGTTGCACACTTTAATGAAAGAAAATCCTAAAATATATATAGAAAATACATTCTGACGGCGTCAGGTTATAAGTCCTGACGCCGTCAACCCGCCGTGTCTAGGGTTGTCAGATCACCTAGATCCACTTCTGACGCCGTCAGCCTCTATAACCTTCTGGGCCGTCTCTCTTTAATGTTACACCTGACGGCCTGGACCATCTAACACCTGACTCTGTCAGGTGTAAACTTCTCAACTCTTCTTCAGGGCGTCTGGTAATGTCAATATCCAACTCCTTTGTCTTCAAGTGACGGCGTCAGCTTGTAACTCCTGACGCCGTCAGGTAGGAATTCCAGCTTGATTTGAGACTTTGTCGTTTCCTTCACTTTTATGTTCCAAAAACGTCCAAAATGCAATGTTTTCCAGAATTCCTCCCGAAAGTACCTAAAATGACAAAAGGAACGATTTAAGGCAATATTTGATCATAAAATAACGATTTAGGGATTAAATGACCCCCTAAAAGCGTAACACTTTTCGCCTCATCAAATTCCAATTTGTAATTAGATTAGACATGATTAGTAGCTTATTTTAGTATTAACATGTAAATTGCATATTTTGACCCATTTAGCCATCAGACAGGTTATGAAGTCTTAGCATAGTTACTTAAGATGATTAGAAATCATCTTTAAGTTATAAATCCAATTAGAAATTGGATTTGATGTTATGTTAGGTCATAATAGTAGTATATGGATATTTGCTCATTTTGACCCATTTAGACAATGAGCGGGTTGACACACTCTACATGTATCTTAAGATGATTAGATATCATCTCATTGTTAGGAATCCAATTGAAAGTTGGATATGAGGATCTTAGTAGCATTTAATAGCATTAGTATGAAAATTACATGTTTCGACCCATTTAGATAATGGGTGGGTTAGCGTTTAGAAAATGCTCACCCTTACTTGTAGACAAAGTTGCAAAAATCGTGAATCGGTAGTCGGGCGGTCGACCCCCCTGTAGCTTATAATCGGTCTAGGCGGGATTAATCAGTGATTAATCGGATCGGCATTTTCGATAAGTTTTCTGTATTTTCGGCAAGTTTTAGGTATTTTCGGCAAATTTTAGTTATTACTCGCAAGATTTTTCTTAAAAAAACATCTTGAAATAGATGCAAACAATAAGTATAACTTATTAAACAATTTTACGGTGGGTTTTGGGTATTTCCAGCAAAGTTTAAAGGTTTCGGGCAAGCTTGACCATCGTTCACCGTCATTAACTGTCGTTGATCACGGTTAACCGAGTTGTTTGACCGATTTACAGAAATCGGAAAGGTTTGTGGCCTTGTAGCACCTAATCGGTGATTAATCGGCCCTGTAGGCCTTGTTTTGCAACATTGCTTGTAGATATCTGATATGTGTCAAATTACACATATATTTTATATTGTTAAACCCACAAAAACGACCAAAAACACACAAATGACCACAAAATGTTACAAATATCATTGAAATATGCTTTTATGTGATTCAGGTACAAAAAGATTGAAAACAAGTGAAAAGCATGCAAAGTTCACACAATTGTCATTTTCAGTCCCTGGAGTTTCACAAATTGGCAAAACTAGTCCCTGAAGGTTTAAAATGAAAGAAAAGTCAACTTTAGTCCTTGGGAAATCAAACATGTTCACTATTAATCCCTGGATGAAAGTTTTCACAAAATGGCAACTTTTACCCCTCAAGTTACAAAAATGGCAAATTTAGTCCCTGGGTATTTTAAAAGTGTAATTTATCAAATAATACCCTTGTACTATTCATAATTTACAATTTGAACCCTTTTGATAACTTTTGGGAAAATTACAATTTCACCCCTCAAACTTTGGTAAAATTACATAAATGGTCCCCGGGTGTTTAAAATGGAAAAATGTGCAATTACGGTCCTTGGGTTATTACACTATGGCAAGTTAAGTCCCTTGATCAACTTTGGAATAAAACCACAACCCACCCCTAAACTTTCAGAATATTACATTTTAGGTCCTTGTGGTTTTTACTAAACAAAACAAACGGACTCATGTTTATATACTTAACCCAAAATAAACAAACCCATAAAACATTAACCTAATTCCTACACCCCTTGGCCCAATTTAGTCACCAGCCCAACTCACCCCTTATTTATATAAAACCAGGTCAACCCGGTCAAATACCACCCCTGTTTACCCCTTTCCCTCCTTCCCTCTCATCTCCCTCACATCACCCCTGCTAAACTATACCACCCTCCACCTTAGTGGTATTCACCCAACTTGGCTACCCACCCACTCTACCTTATCCCTGCCACCACCATGCCCCATTAAATGCAAAATTTCGGCTACAAGTTATCTCAAAGACTTTTGGCGCCAAAACTGAGGTGTGTGGCTAGGATGAGTTTCAGTCATCCAATGGACAAGAAAAGAAGTGGGAAATATCTAGGAGCAAGTGGGGATGCAAATGAGTCTATAAAAGAGGAAGAAGAATGAAGAGAAGAGCACTTTGGAATAGCCTTAGTCACGTAGTGTAGTTTTTAAACGCTTTCTTTAAATTAAATGTCTTTTAAATGTTTTAAATGTTGTATTCATCCTTAAACTAGTGTAATGGAACTTCATTTACAGAAGTTGCCTTTCAATTTCAAGTTTTGGCTTAAATTCCTTTAATTTTCATGTCATTTACATTATTGTTGTTAATCATGGTTGTTTAATGGACTCTATAGATCATATAAGCTCCTGACAAAAGCTTTAAAGCTTTTAGAAACCATTAATTCAGCTTTAGTTTTTAAAATAGAAAAATCACTAAAAAAAATGGAGAAAATAGAAAATAAAATAAAAAATCAGTTGGTATTGGTGATGGATGCAAGGAGCATGGTGACTTTTGAAGGTTCTGGTTTAGAAGCTCATTTGGGAGCTATAGGTTATGGTTGTTCATTGGTTACTTTGTTCTCAGTCCTAATCATTTGTAAGCCTTATTTACTAATTTTGCATTTTACTATTGTAGTCTTCAATCTGTTTTATTTTCATGTTTCTGTGTTTATTTGATGTTGTTTATGATAATCTAGTGTAATCTTTAGTTGCTATGTTTTGAATTTGAGTTTTGCTTTGAAAGCCATTTTGACAGTCAATATTTCTTTATGATAAACCTAGGCTTGATCATGTGTGACTACTTGTTTAAGAGCTGAAAATGGTCCAATTTGACATCTTGGGGTCCCCTGGAATTGATAGATTAGGATTATACAGTCATTTGCTTTGATAAGCTCAATTAAGTCCCATTATGGGGTTGTTTGGTTTTGATGATTAATCTGAGTTAGGGGTTATGTATGGTGTTGTTCTTGTTTGATTGTATGCCTAAAATGACCAAATAAACTCAGTGATAATTTCAATTAAGTGGTATAGCATGTGAAAGTCAAATTGACACTTGATCCTTTCCATATGAGTATTGTGAGATTGTTAGAACCTATAACCTTGCATCACTTGTTCAATCTTGTTTATCTTTGATTATTTCATGTTCTTATTGTTCAATATATCATGTTTAGTCAGTAGATTAAGTATCAAAGTTCAACAAAAGTCAACTTTGATCATAAACTAAAAAAGTCAAAATGTTCATAAAAAGGTTTTTGAATAAGTTAGAGAATTTTGTTGTGATCTTATTATTAAGTTTCAGTTTAAGTGCTTGTAGGGTATTGTTAGTTTTGTTGCTTATCTGTCTTATTATATTTTTGTTAATTTTTAGTTTTACTGCTTTAATAGCTTAATTTTGCTGCTTGTCTTTGCTATTTTTCCCCTGCATCAGGATGTCAAGTCCATACTCACAAGGGCTTACAGCTTGTTGGATTTTGGGCTTATGCCTGAGTTTATTGTTGTTTATAGAAGCAGAGTACTAGCTATTTTTTATGTGAATTCTTATTTTCCCTTTAATTGCCTTATTTGCACAAGCTTAATTTGCTCACCTCTTTTTTCCTCCTAGCTAACCACACAGAAGCAAACTGTGTGGTTGAGTTGTTTTCTCCAGCTTCTCAAAAGCTCCTTATTGAGCTAGAGGTTGTGAGTTTTGGCTTTCCACAAGGCCAAGCAACAAATTCTATGTCTCAGTGCTTGTTGAGCATTTGAAGCTTATTTGATAAGTTCAATTGGAGCTTGTTGTTTGCCACTCACAACAATTCACTGTTGATCAGTGAATTTGCACATTTCCACAAACTCATGAAAAACTCATTAGTGGATCTGTAGATTGTGTCGGTTTAGTTTTATTTGAAGCTTAACAGACCAACTTCATGATCCTGTGCCTTATTTTCACCTTGAAGCTTATTTGACTAGGCTGCAAGGGGCTTAAACTTATCACCATTTTGTTGAGTATGCTGGTCACTCAGCATATTCATTCTACTTCATAAGCTTGCAAAAAGCTTATCAGTTGGACTAAGCTTGTGTGAATTGGCTTCTTTTGAAGCTCATCCACCAAACTTTAAGGTCCAGTGCTTAATTCCCAGCTTGCAGCTTATTAATAAGGGCTGCAAGTGGCTTTTTGTTTGTCCCATTTTGACTATGTATCTGGAAATCCTTGCATACTCAGTCATTTGGTGGATTTTTCATAAGCTTCTCACAAGCTCACTAGTGGACCCCACTAGGTGAGCTTGGGCTTTTTGGAAAGCCAACCACCCCAGCTTGCTACTCAAACTCTTACTTTGGTCTTTGAAGCTTATTCACTAAGCTTAAATTGACCAAATGGTTGACTGCAGGGGTGTTTGGATCTGTGTTAAACTTGGAATTGCTTATTAGCTTATTACAAGCTTGTGAGTTCATTTCAGTGCTTAACCTTGTTCATATCTGTTAATAACACTTGTACTTATATACTTTTGCCTTTTGTTTACACTGTATAGCTTTTCCAAGCTTATTTTGAGCTTATGAGTCCACTGTGAGTTGAAAAACTCAACTGAATGATCCATAAGCTTCTAATCTGCTTATTTTTAGTTTGTAAAGTTTTAATTCTCTTTATACTTGTGTATAATGCATAAATACTTTATACTTTTCTTTTATTTCTCACTGTTGAGCTTATTTTGAGCTTTTTCCAAGCTTTTGACTCAACAGTAAAGCTTTAAGCTTCACTGTTGCATAAAATAAGCTCCACAGAGTTTATTTTCATGTTGTAAAAAGTTTTCCTTTTTAAAAAGTTGTTTATATATTAGTCCTTAATGTGTTTGTAAATAATAAAAATAAAAAAAAAATAAAAAAATAGCAAAAAGGGGGTAGGCAGGCTCGAACCTGAGACCTCCCCCTTATAAGAGTGATAGTGTGTACCTGGATGCCAGTTGCCCTAGGGTCTTTTCTCATTCATATCATACACACTTAATTATTTAAATACCAAACACTCCCTTTTGCTTATAAGCAGTTTAAGCTTATTTTACTGCTTATAATTAAGCATTTTGGAGTTTTTATATTTTTTACACCTTTCTGCATATATGTAATATTTGTATAAATTTTCTCAGAATTTTTAGTTTTCATTTAGTATTTATAAAAATTCATTTTAGTTTATATAGTTTTAGTTAAATAAATTAAATTAATATCTTTTACTATATAATTTTAATCTAGGATAACTTTTTATAAATTTTCTAACTTTTATAAGTTATTAGGATTCTGTAAAAATTAATTTTGCAATTGTTACTGTTCATATGGTATTTTTTATAATTTAAATTAATTAAATAGTTAATTAATAAATAAATAGTAAATAATTAATAACAAATACAATAATTGTATAATAAATATATTTTCAGTTTCAGAAATTCTTTTATATTATTTTAGACTTTTATAAATTTTTATTTTATATTCTTAGGCTTTATTTTACATTTTCTTATTTTTAGGTAATTATTAAATAGCTAATAATAGTTTTTAATTAATAATAATTAAATAAATAGTTTAATAATTAATTTTAATTTTCAAATATTTTTCTTTTATTATTAGGATCCCAAAAATATAATTTTCACATTTGTGGGAGTTATATTGATCACTTTTCACTTTTTAATTTGTACGTAGACGTTTATTTAAACATAAACGTACACGTTTTAGGTTTTTTAGGTTTTCTTATCATTATAATAAGTTTGTAATAATAAGTAAATATTTTATTTTTATTTAATTTGCATTCAAGCCGCTAAGGCATGCAAATCCTACTATAGTTATATTTGATGATTTGTTTTTATACGTTTGTAAATTCTTTTACATTTTAATGTTTCTGATTGTACGTTTTTACTGATATAGCTGTGACAGAGCTATTACTATTCACATTCCAGTGTTAGTCATTCAGATTCATATATTCAATAACATCAACATCACACACGTTCATTGTATTCAGAATGTCACACCTCATCAGGACATAAATGACCCGAGGGTATAATTTTATACTCCTTGGTAAACTTGCATTTTTCTCCCAGGCTGTCTGACTGTTATGGTTGACCATTCACAAGTGGTTGACTGATAATAGACGTGTGGTCTGGGAGGGATCAATATCTATTTTTGTTTTGTTTACTCACTAAGTCTCTTAGACTTACCGTTTTTAGTTTCCACGTCTCTTTTAGGTGCGTGAAACCAGGTTCGTGGATAGAAGCATAGAAATGTGTAATTGTGTGAAAACGGGCACACTCGTGTTATAGGTAACAAGTGTCTCTTACTTTCACTTTAATATTTAGCTTGTAAACTCCCTAAACATGTGTAATATCAGTTTAGAAACAAGTCATGTTGGTTTGTGTATCAAGTTTTGTGTCATAGTCATGTTTAGTAGTTTTAAAGGAACGTTTGACATTTTTGTGGCATGACCTCCAACAAGCCACGAATTATTTTATGCAAAATTCAAAAGTTGATTAAAAACTTCAAATTTTCACAGCCGCAGCTGGCGGCCTCAGAAGGACCCCATGGACGTTCTCAGCCATGGCTAAGACCCTCACTGCCACGGCTAAGGCCTACAGGCATGCACCCTACTTTCCAAAACTTGCCTTTTAACCCATTTTTCCGGAAAACATATTAGCCCTTATCAAAATGACCTGAAATTCCACAAAACTACTATATATACATAAATAAGCATATCTAGAGCTTTACAAGGTTTGAACATGACGCTCATAGTCGTATCTCTTTTAGGTGAGCTTGTTTTCTAACTTTGCAAGCGTCACAGAAATGTTGGTCAAACTTAAGTTTTGGTAGATTTATAACTAAGTCCTTAGAAGCTAATGATTGTAACAAACACATATTTGCGTGTCCTAATCTTCTATGCCACAATGTAGAGTTATCGATAACCGTAGCCAAGCATATATTATCAACAGACGTATTTCCTATTTTCATGACATATAAGACACCCTTCATAATACCCTGCCAATGACTTTTCCATCCTTAATGATTTCACTACCTTCTTTGGAAAATATCACTTTACACTTATTGTCACTTATTTGACTAATACTTAGAAGATTAAATCATAAGTTATCTACATGCTCAACATTAGTGATAGTAAGAGAGTTATGAGTGATCGTACCTTTTCCAATGATATCACCTTTGAGTTTATTACCAAAAGTGACATTTCCTCCATTTGCATGATTGATATGATGAGAATAACTTACGATTTCCTATCATGTGATTAGTACATCCACTATCTTTGATCCATTCGTTGGGCTCCAAGTCAATTCCCAAGAGATATCATAGAAAAACTCAAACATATGGTCCCCAATATCTCATGGGTCCAAAGTTGTTAGCATTAAACATCCCGTGCATTTGTTGCATTAGACTTGGTCTAGCTTGTCTTTGGGAGACATTTATTTTCCTATATGATGGAGTTTTTGATCTAATCGTTGGTTTATTGAATACTACTCCAGGTTTTAGCATAGGTTTATAGAAACGTTTAACTTCTCTTATACTAGCAATAGGTATCTTAGTGTTCATAACATTTAAATGTTTTAGTGCAGGACCTAAAATAGATTTTGTCAGAGACACAAAATTATCCACTGTGGACGGTCCTTTAAATAATAGATGGTCCTTTATGTTTACGGGACTGCCAGGCATGTTTTGGGGACCTTCAGTGGACTCAATAACCTGAGATTTTACAAATTTGATTTGTTTTGTCCTACTTGTTGATGCTTCAGAAAAGTTAAAGCCTATACCGGTTTTATCATCGAAAAACTTTTGAGCATTTATCATTTGTTTAAGAGAATGAGTGCTCTTTTCAAATTTGTTTAGTTTTGAGGCTTCCTCTTTGAGTTCTTCATTTTCAATTTTAAGTTTTTGACATGATTTGCACTCTAGATCAATTTCTTTGCCTTTCTCAATTGTAGATAATTTATCTTTTAGTTCCAAAATTTCTTTCTCTAGTTTAGATTTAGTAGATTTTAGAGATTTGTTTTTGAAAATTATCTTTTGAACCACTTTGCAAATGCGATCATACTCATTATCTAATTCAAATGAATCTAAAGAGAATGTGTCATCATTAAAGAGTTCGGTTTCGAAAGGTAACTCTTTTGACGTTCCAGCCATTAGACATGTTTCATCTTTGGTCTGTATATCGCTATCGCTCCAAGCTCCACCGATGTATGCCTTTTGGTTCTTTTCCTTTTGAGGACATTCTCCTACTAGATGTCGTGGATCACCACATCTAAAGCATCTTCTCTCGGTTTTCCCGTATTTGTCATCTCGATCTTTTGAGACGCTTTGTTTTCATCTCGCGGTTGTGTTGCATATCTACCTCTTCATTTGAAGAACTTCTTGAAGTCTTTAACCGCCATCGCATACTCTTCGTCTTCACTTTCCAAACTTGAGTCTTCATCATCACTTAATTCCTTTTTAGCCTTTAAAGCAAGAGATCTTCTTTCTACTTTGCTTTTGACTATTTCGGATTCATTCTTGATGATTAGCTCATGAAACTTTAGGTTGCCGATGAGCTCATCAAGTGAGAGTGAAACTAAATCTTTAGATTCTACTATTGCTATGACCTTTGTTCTCCATTTTGGATGTAAAGCCCTGAGAAATTTTCTAACACAACTCTTGACAGAAACGCCTTCATCAAGTGCTTTTAGGCTAGTAATAATAGTATTAAATCTTGTAAAAGCACTATCTATAGATTCGTCTTCGGGGATGACGAATTTTCATATTGTTGAACAAGAAGATCGATCTTATTATCTTTTACTTGATTATTACCTTGATGGGTGACTAACAAAGTTTTCCAAATGTCTTTAGCCGTATTACTTCAAATGTCTTTGAAATTCCTTTTTAGGTAAAGCGTTATAAATAACTATTTTTGCTTCATCATTTTTAGCTAATTTCTTTTTAAGATTTTCACTTTGTTCTTCGTAGGGAACTATTTCATCTCTTTTAGTTTCCGAATTATGTTCAATAGGTTGAAAGTCACCTTTAGTAATAACATGCCAAATATCAAGATCTTTTGATTTCACATAAGTTTCGAATCTAGTTTTCCAAAAAATGAAGCAATTATCTTCGAAAAGTGGTGGTCTTTGCATAGATTGCCTTTTTGATATTTGTCAAGATCCATTGATCATTTCAAGTTTTAAAATACAGTATATTTAAAAAGACTTGAGTAACCTGTCTCTGATACCAATTCTAGAAACTAGAAGGGGGGGAATGGTTGAATAGTTTCACCGTTTTAATTACATTTTCAAAATCTTTTTCAAGTTAGTTTTGAAATACTTTCAGAATCAAAATTTATGTGATATCACTACAATGATATGTGAACACTAATAATATTGACAACAATAATAAATAAGAAAAGATAAGGGAAAGAAACGATCAAACCGAGACGCAGAGATTTATAGTGGTTCGGCAACGAATCTCACTCTTCGCCCTACTCCACTTCTCGAGTATCACACTCGAGAGTTTCGCAAACACTATATCAACAAGCTCCCTTATTGCGGAAAAAATCGTACACATTCACTTACACCAATTAATGACACTAAGCGGAGTGTCGAGTCCTAATCCTAGCTAGAACCAATCTACACGATATCAGACACGATATCAACTGCTACACACAACACAATTCGAACCAACACCAAGTCCGAATCAACACACGCACCACTTATTCCGAGCTTACAAACAAGTCGAAGGTTACACAAGAATTTAGATACAAAGGATGTAGATTGAGGAGATAAGCGTAACAAAGGTTACGAGGTAAATGACTTTTCTTTAACACTTCGTTTCTTGACGAATACGAGCATTCTTCTCTTGCACTTTGAGATAGAAAGGATGTGATCACTTGTAAACAACTTACAACTTGTTAATGTGATCAAAGAAGAGAGATTGAAAGGATTAAGAAGACAGAAAGTTTTAGTGCTCAAGAGGTGAATTTTTTTTGAAGAAACAGTTCAGTATTTATAGGCACCAGGAGGAGCGGGGCGGTCCCGTATATATAAGGGACCGTCGCCTATTTAAGGGGTCGTCACCTAAAGACGCTCCTATTTTTGTCCTGGTGTGTTGAAAGTTTATCTAGTGAAAATCTTGACTGATTTTAGGCGGGAAAACTAGCTGTTGGAGAATTTGAAATTCAAATTTATTTTCTTATTAAAACATTTCTTTATAATTACAAAAATACTTTTGTAAAAATGTTTTGTCACATAAAAATGTGAGGTTTTAAGAAAAATATCTTCTTTGATCACTTAACTAAGTTGGTAGATTGTTTGTTCATACCTTAAGTGATGTTATAGTCGAAACGAGTTTTTTCGATTAAAAACTTATTAAGCGTAGTTTTACGTAACATGTATTTATATTTTGTGATTGTCAAAACGTATAGAGACAGAATAATGCAAATGATGTTTTTGACATTATTTGTATTAGCAGCAGTGGTGGAAGAAAGATCTTAGGGACTATTTATTGCAAAAAGTACCGTGACTATTTATTGCAAATAGAGGAAAAATGATCTTGAGGATCAATGATGTAATGGAGAAAAGACAAAATTCGTGAACAGTAAATATTACTGATTTGAATTATGAGTTAGGGACCAACGGTGTAATAGAATTTTAGACGAAAAGACTAAAATACCCATCAGGTGCAAGTCGCATGCGAGAGATAACAAGGGAGATAACTGTCGTTAAGTATAACGGGGCTCTTAGGACTAGACGGCACCAAAAAGCCACATTGGGGACCATCCCCGCAGATCCCGTTATCTAAGGACCAAACGGGTAAAGGAAGTGAAGTTTAAGGACAAATTGTGTAATTTACCCTTTATTTAAAATTGGGCGACGTGGTCTATTGTGGTATCGACACGTGTATCTCATAACCACACCTATTTTGGGTCACAAGATATGGCTCAAATTTTGTAAATGCCAAAAAGCTGGTCTTCGTTTTATAACACACTTCTCGAGTGGTCGATTTAAGTAATTTTCGTTAGTTTTTAAGGTTGCGCATAAAAATATGATCATATGATACCAGTCTTCATATTTTATCATCACATTTAACACCGCAACAAATTAGATATCATCTTCAAGTAATAAAGTGTAATGTAATTATGTATTTCTTCACGCTTAAGCGTGTGATAATGTTGTGCGTTCCTTCACAATTACAAACGTGATGATATTTTATATATTTTTCTTATGCTTATATAAGTATGAACATTCGTCTTACACAATAAAAAATACAAACAATGTATATTTGACATGCATGTACATGTGAAAAAAAAAATTACTAATATTTTCACACTTCCTATAACCGTGATGACATTTAATATTCTTGTAGTGACATGATGTTACCAACTTTCAAAAATTAAACACTACGTGAAATACAGCTGACAAACCAAAGCAGTGTCGTAATGTCGTTGGTTGGTCAAAAACAACGCCCCACGTGCCCATCATACTCAACAAAATATCAACCACAAAATATCACATAAAAACAAAAAATAAAATATCCGTTGTCTGACGTGTCTAACACTTTTGCACTTTTTCTACTTGTACATAAACACTTTTTCATTTCTTTAAACAACACAAGATTCCCTCTTCTGTTTTTTTCTATTTAAAGGGTTTTCCAGTAGTTACAGTTTTCGGATCTTTGATATTATCTACTGAAAACATGGTTGAGGTATGTACTTTACGCACTTTATTATTATTTTGTTAATGTTTATATATTTTAGGTTTGCTTGGTTCGATTTACTTTTTTTTTTGGATCGATATCATGAATAGTGGTTAAATTAATATGTTGATCACAGACCATAGATGCATATGTATTATCGTTATCCAGTTTAGTAAAGTAAGCTAAATTCTGAGTGATGAATTATTGTTAAAATGATTAAATATTTTTTTCTCAAGTACTGATTGATTAGTAATTTGGCTCAACTAAGTTTAACTTGTAATGGATTGATTCGAATGGTTATTGCTACTTACTTCTTGTTATGTTACTAGGGTTTATCTTGTTATCTGATTAGGGTCGAACCCAATATTAGAGATCCATGTTTTTAACTTTATTAGTATCAGCCTAAGCCTAATTCAGATATGAGATACTTGAACCTTTGGGCCCGTAAGTTTTATCCCAGATTGCCGACCCACAGTAAAAACCTTGGAGTTCTTGTGTTTGTTTCTTGCTCACTTATTGCCGTTCTAAAAAAATAAAAATAAAAATAAATTTACCTATTTCATCGCATTTCGTTAAAATGTTAAATTTAAAAAATAAAAAAGGGGCAAGACGGTAAGTAACTTGAGAACGTTTGTGGCGTACAATGTGAAAGGGAACATGATTTGTTTCACTTTTGGAACGCATATCACTTTTGGTGTTGTACAAATCATCTCCTTCAGACAAAAGGTTGCTTTATTTGCACAACGTACAAACTAGGACAATATTCGTGGAAGTTTGAAGCTCATTATCATTATTCCTTAGCTTCTTTATCTTGATACTAATCTCCATTCTTTTGTTATTGAATGTAGGATCTAAGTGAAGGTTACAAGTCAATCACGGGTATAAACAATCATATGGACGATCAAATTACTCCATGTGAAGATTATGCTCTCAAGGTTTTTATTTCATTTCTAATTCACTTTAGCTGAAGATAGATCAAACCCTTTTTCATGATCTTGAATATTCATGCTGAGTTCCACTTTGATGTTATATAGTCTCGGAAACCATACACGATCACAAAACAAAGGGAAAAGTGGACGCAAGACGAGCACAAAAAGTTTCTTGAAGCTCTAAAGCTATATGGGCGAGCTTGGGCACAAATTGAAGGTATGGCTATTTTTTCATTTTCTATCCATATATAAGCATCACCAAAGACATACCAGTCATACAACAAAAATCTAAAGTGCAGAAATATATATATGTGATAGATTATGTTTTCTTTACTGTTATTATGTCAAGTTTAATCTAATATCACCCATTTTGCAGAACACGTGGGCAACAAAACCGCAATTCAAATAAGAAGTCATGCTCAGAAGTTTTTTTCCAAGGTTTGTTACTCTAATCCAAGTGCTTGATCTAAGGAAAAGAGTCAAAGGTATATATTTGTTGATCAAGATTCGCTAAACTATCATTTTCTTTTGAACGTCTAGGTTGTTCGTGAGTCAAGTGATATCGATCGAACAACGGTGGACCACATTGAGATACCTCCTCCTCGTCCAAAGAGGAAACCAGCAAACCCTTATCCTCGGAATGTTCACATTCCATCAATGAAAGGACGTCATACTGTTGGACCAACTTCTCCTTGTTCATTAGAATCAAATCACGAAAACCTGTCCCCTGATTCACCAGATCAATATGCATCTATCCAAAGTCTAAAGCTTTTTGGGAAGACTGTCTTTGTTATGGATTATGCCAGACCATCTTCACCAGACACCATAACAACCCTGCCTTTGAACCTGACACTTACTCAAGCACAAGAGTGTTCTACTACGCCTTGTTTGAGTTCAGATAATATTTGTGGTAGCAAAGGAGATAAGTCGTATGCAAAGGGGTTTCTACCGTACAAGAGATGTTTAGCAGAGACGAGGACTACTCATTCATTCATGTTAACAATTGAAGAGAGCGAAGACTTGAGAGTAAGGCTTTGCTTGTAGCTTTTTAGATGGTTTCTTTTTGATGAACCGATAATGGTATGCAAACTTGTTTTAGTACTTATAGGCTTATAGCTACTAATGTTCATATTCCAATTCTGTTTGTCTGTACGTCAATGGATATGTNACTAAATATGAGTCAAATACCAAGACAATGTGATTCAGGATCAGGTTCCTATGTTCGTGATTATAATGGGTTTGTATTCTGTGGTTGAAGGAGCTGGTAGCATGTATTCCCATATTGGTCAAAGAAGTTTGCATTCCCACATTGGTTAAAGAAATGAACTTTGCTTGTTTATAGTGGAAAGAGTTCATATAAGTTAATACGAGTATCATGTAGTCGTAGTAAGGCCACGCTTGTTCATAAATTATCATTTAGTGTGGTCATATACACTTAATTCATACAAGTTGTCAATTATGTGACAACTTTGGTTTACCTAATAATAAATTACCATTTAATGTGGTCATATATGCCGGATAATAATTTACCATTTAATGCGGTCATATATACGGCTAATTTAGCTTAAGTTTTACCGGATTACCATTTCATGTAGTCATTTATACGGTTAATTCACAAAAGTTGTCAACTTTTTGTGACAGCTTAAGTGTACCAGATAAGGCTTAAGAGTAAATGTCTTGATGTATTAATTTGAATAGAAAAAGTGTCATAACATTTTGAAGATCGTATGAGTTGATTGATGCACCATAAGTAGTGATAGCATGCGCACACTTGTTCGTGTATAAGTTACCATCTGGTTTCGTCATATATACAACCAATTCATACAAGTAGATATGATTATCATATAGTCTTAGCATGCCCACACTTGTGACAACTTAACTTCACCGGGTAAGGCTTAAGTTTATGTTTTGATGTCTTAGTTTAAATAGACTAGAGATGTATGAGTTGATTGGTACACCATAAGTAAGGATGTCGATTATCGACACGATATGAACCCATCCCAAAGGGTTGAGGATAAATGCGTCTAGATAAAAAACAGGTTAAACCATATAACTCGCTCAATGTTGAGGTAAAATCTTGCGTCTACCTCGAACAAGCAAAATGGATCCTCCGGACTGTGATTTGTCCCTCGGATCCTCAAGGAACTCTCCGGCTTATCTCTGTCCTTCGGTTACCTGTAAGACAGAAACGTCCGTTAGACTCGCCCTGGGAATGTATCCCAGGACCAACCTCCGGCGTGAGAGTAAGTAAGGAGCTCTAGAGAGATAAAGAGTAAGATAAATAAGTAAGAGAGGGAGTAGAGAAGATTAGTTAACCTTTGTAAGAAGATTTCTCCACTATTTATAGGCGGTTTATGTAAGGTGCCAGGCTGGTTTATACTTAACCCTTAGTGTTCGCTAGTTTATGCTCCACTATCATGTACTTTGTGTACTTGCTTGTACTTTGATCTGCGTAATTATCGCATGTCCGGATGGTTGGGTTGTCCGGAGGGTATATAGTCTTTCGAACATCAGGTTAACGGATTGGTTTGTTTTGTTTGGATTCGGCTCGTTCCGTCCGGATGTAGTTCGGTTCCGCCTGGATGCTGGTCTGTTTCGTTCGGCTGGGATCTGAAGGACACATACGGCAACATGTCCCCCCCAGTATCATAGTGTTGGTTGTTCCAATGGTGTGATAGTTCAAAGTCTTTGTTTTTGTCGTTTTCCGGAGGGTATGACGTGTTTTTGTCGAGTTATGCACGTGTGCAAAAGTTAAATGCAATTAATGTGTCGTTTAAGGAGCGCCGGCGTTTTTACCGCGTCCTAGGATCGTGACACGTATGCGCGTTTTTTGATCGAGTGGCCCCGGTGATGACACGTGGGCTGTTTGTGGGACGTGTCGTTTTGCGCTCACTTCTTTTCCCTATAAATAGCCCACTTCCTCTCATTTTTACCACTGTAATTTCTCTCTCTAGCCTTTCGTACTCTCTGACAATTGTTTTCGTCCACTTTCCGAACGACCTTTTTCTGTTGCGCTTATTCGCTCGTTTTCCTTCGTAGAGGTACGTCTTGGTGCTTGCGTTTAGCAATTTTTTTGTTTTGGCTATACTTCTTCTACTCCTCTCAACATGTCGGAATCTTCTACGTCGGTGGGTCAGGATGACGCTTCCGTTAGGCGTGATCCGAAGAAGTTTGATATATCAAAAAAGATTTCTAAAACGCGTCCGTCGGATGTTCTTGCTATCGTCGAGTCGTTCGGACTTCCCCACGACTTAAATCCGAGGGTTCCTCCGAAAGGCATGACGATGGATCGGCTTCCGGCTGACACGATTTGCCTTTATGTAGAGTATTTCTTTGAGGGAGGACTCAACGTCCCTTTTTCCACTTTTCTTTTAGAGGTGTTAACATATTTCAAAGTTCATATTTCCCAACTGGTTCCCCTTGGCTTGCATCGGTTGACCCTTTTTGAGGTTTATAGCCGGAGTTTACACATTCCTCCGACGACATCCTTGTTTCGGGTCTTTTATAAGTTGAGCAAACAGGGTAATTGGTTTTCGTTTGAGAAGCGGGCTGGTGAGAAGAGGAAGGTGTGCTTCGGTGACTTTCCGTCTTGTTTGAAGGGTTGGAAAGAACAGTTCTTTTTGATAGACAGACGCGCTATTCCCTTTGCGATGGCTTGGCGCCATCATGACTCGGATGTTTCGGATCCATTTCCGAAGGGCGAATACAATGTTGCCCATGCCGATCAGTTGGCCGAAAAGGTGATAGAGCCGTGTTAAGTTTCTCACGACTTTCTGTACATGTTGGGGTTATCCCATCACTGGAAGTTTCCCGGATACCGAGGGGCCTTGAGGGATGAGAGTGGAAGGGGTATAGCCTTTGTCTTTTGCGTGTTGTTTTTCTTTCCTTTGTGCTTTCCTTTTTACCTTCCCTTTTATTATATTTATATTGTGCGATTGTTATTATTATTATTTTTTATATCCATGCGTGTGTTCTTGCGGCCTTACTATCGGATTTTTCCTTCTTTGTCGCAGGTGTTACAATGGCCGATTACTTGAGAAAGCCATCGCTTCGAAAGACGATTAACATTGTGAAGGGAGATAAACTTCCGGCTGGTCAGCAGATGGAGATGCATCTGACCAAGCTGTTGGATTCAAATGCTGATGTTCCACCGAAAGGTCCTGAGTTGTTGGAAGTGGAAGTTCCGAATGAGAGGGTGTTGATGGCCAAGGATAAGAAGCTTGAGCAGACGCAGAGGTTGGGGTCGAAAAGGCCGTTGGGTGAGGCCGGGGGGTCTAAGAGAGCTGGGGGTACTCTTTCTTCTCGTCTTGGGAAGAAGAGTAGAACTGATGAGGAGGTGGAGGTTGTTGATCTTGATGAGATCGCCAACCCCGACCCAATCCGATCGATACCAGCGACCGGTCTTCCTTCCCAGAGTGTTGAGGCTGGTATGTTTGGGAAAGGTCTTATTAATATTGCCTTTCGTATTTCCATTTTACGCTCTAATTCTTAACTCTGTTGTGTTCTTGTTAGGTGGTTCGAAGGCTGCTTCCTCCAGCCGCGGTAAGAAGGCAGTTGATGAAGAGAATGTTGATGTTGAGGCGGATTCTTCCGATGAAGCTTTTGTCCCTGAGTGGTCGCTCCAGATACCACCACCACCACCGTTTGATCATCTCTTAGTTTATAGAGTTGGAATACCTCCATTTAGACTATGGGTTTAGGTATTGTCAATTCTATGTGAAGCTGTTATTATCCTTACCTTCCGGAGTTTGTGGGTGATGAATCGATGGAGATTGGGTGCTTCCATTTTGACTATGGGCTCAAGCATTCCAGATTTCCTTGTGAAGCTATCGTTATCATGTATTTCTCTTTTTTTTTATATATGGCCGAATGGTGTAGTAGTACCTCGGCCTCTTTCGGAAATGTAATGTTTTGGAAGACTTGTTTTGATTAGTAGCATGTAAAGGATCCTCGGAACATAGCCGAGTTGTATAGTAGTACCTCGGCTTCTTTTTGAAGTGTGATATGTAAATGGTCTTCGGATCCCTTTCTTTTTCTTTTCGAATTAATACATACTACTTTATTTTCCTTCGTTATGTGTTTGTCTGTTATTATGTTTGGTGAAGTTAATATGTTATGTTTTCTATGGGTGTAAGTCTTTCGAATTGTTCGTACTATTCGTTCTTCCCCATATGTATCTTTTGGCTTTTAACTTAGGTTTATACACTTTTTATCTTGAGCATCTTACTAGTTGTCTGTTAGGGGTCTGTATCGTTCGGGCTCTTAAATCGCTTGGCCGCTTGTGCCGTTCGGCACTTGGCCTGAAACCCATTTGGGGCTTTTAAAGGGTTTGGACAACTCGGGCCGCTCGGCGCTTGGCCCGGTACCCTCTTGTGGTTTTTGTATGGTTTGGCGGCTTATGCTGTTCGGCACTTGGCCACACCCTCTTGGGGTTTTTAATCTGGGCATCTTGTGCCGTTCGGCACTTGGCCTTATACCCTCTTGGGGTTTTTGTATGGTTTGGCGGCTTATGCCGTTCGGCACTTGGCCTCACCCTCTTGGGGTTTTTAATCTGGGCATCTTGTGCCGTTCGGCACTTGGCCTTATACCCTCTTGGGGTTTTTGTATGGTTTGGCGGCTTATGCCGTTCGGCACTTGGCCTCACCCTCTTGGGGTTTTTAATCTGGGCATCTTGTGCCGTTCGGCACTTGGCCTTATACCCTCTTGGGGTTTTTGTATGGTTTGGCGGCTTATGCCGTTCGGCACTTGGCCTCACCCTCTTGGGGTTTTTAATCTGGGCATCTTGTGCCGTTCGGCACTTGGCCTTATACCCTCTTGGGGTTTTTGTATGGTTTGGCGGCTTATGCCGTTCGGCACTTGGCCTCACCCTCTTGGGGTTTTTAATCTGGGCATCTTGTGCCGTTCGGCACTTGGCCTTATACCCTCTTGGGGTTTTTAATCTGGGCATCTTGTGCCGTTCGGCACTTGGCCTGATACCCTCTTGGGGTTTTTAATCTGGGCATCTTGTGCCATTCGGCACTTGGCCTTATACCCTCTTGGGGTTTTTAATCCAGGCATCTTGTGCCGTCCGGCACTTGGCCTGATACCCTATTGGGGTTTTTAAGATGGTTCGGGCAACTTGTGCCTTCCGAAGCCTAGCCCGGATTATTGATTATTAATTTGATGACATAACTCACATAAAAGGGCAATTTTATTGAAAAGCATAATGTTGGCACTTGGCCTTACAATAATTTTTGAGAATTTCACAAAAAACACTTCTTCAGGTTAGTTGCGTGCCACGTTCGGGGTATTTCCACATCATCCATAGTCTGGAGCTTGTAAGTGCCGTGCTGGTTAGCTTCTATAATCCGATAGGGGCCTTCCCAATTAGGCCCGAGTTTTCCTTGATCTTCTACTCGGCTGGCTTCGTTCTTTCGGTACACGAAATCTCCTACTCTGAATGTCTCGGGTCGGACTCTCCGGTTATAATATTGCTCCACCTTCTTTTTTGTATTTAGCTTCCCTTATCGCCGTCATTTCTCTTCGTTCTTCCAGCAGATTCAAGTTCAAGTTGATTTCATCGTCGTTATTTCTAGCGTTTGTCATCATGGTCCGGAAGGTGGGCATGCCTATTTCAGCTGGGATGACTGCTTCACTTCCGTAGGTTAAGCTGAAGGGTGTTTCTCCATTGCTGGTTTTTAGAGTGGTCCGGAACGCCCACAGTACATTTGGTAACTCATCAACCCATCCGGCTCTTTCTCGTCCTAGCCGTGACTTGAACCCTTTCATTAAACTTTTGTTAGCCCTTTCTACTAGTCCGTTGGCTTGTGGATGTGCTACGGCCGTGTTGATTTGTGTGATGTTTAGTCTTTCACACCAGCTTTTGAAGGGGTCACCGATGAAATTACTTCCATTATCCGTTACAATTATCTTGGGCAATCCGAACCTGCAGACAATGTTATCCCACACAAACTTTTTCACTTCTTTACCGGTCGTCTTGGCCAACGGCTTTGCTTCCATCCATTTTGTGAAGTAATCTATTGCAACGATGACATATTTAACTTTTCCTGGAGCTTCGGGCAAAGGTCCTAGCACGTCCATTGCCCATTGGTAAAAAGGCCATGGTGCCATGACGGAGGTCAACATTGTTTTTGGCAATTTGGGGACCGAAGCATGTATTTGGCATGAATCACATTTCTGTATCACTTCTATGGCGTCTCGGTGCATGGTTGGCCAATAGTAGCCTTGTCTCATGAGTTTTGCTACCACGGAACGTGGGCCGGAGTGCATTCCACACGCCCCTTCGTGCATCTCTCGGATTACATAGTTAGCTTGCAGTGGTCCCACGCATCTGAGCATCGGGCCTAGGTATGATTTCTTAAACAGCACATCATCAATCATTGTATAGTGACTTATTTTCATCCGCAGGGCACGGGCTTCGTTCTGGTCCTCCGGCCATATTCCTTCTTTGAGACACCGGACGATGGGCGACATCCAGTTTTCCTCTTCTTCTTCCACAATTGCGTTAACTGTTTCTTCTTCAGTGGACGGCTTTTCCATTACTTCTACCAGAATCTCTTTAGTTAAATGGTCAAATGCCACGGATGCCAGCTTGCTCAAAATGTCGGCCTTTTGGTTTTGGGCTCTCGGAATATTTTTGATCTTGAAGTGCTTGAAGCAATCAATATATTCTTTTGCCTTGGCCAGGTATTTTGTCATACTCTCCGTGTAGGCTGTGAAGTCGCCGTTGATCTGGCTTGCCACCAAGTTTGAATCCACTCGTACGTCCAATGCCCTTATATGCATGTCTTTTGCAATCCTCAGCCCTGCTAATAGTGCTTCGTACTCCGCTCCGTTGTTGGTAGC
Source organism: Artemisia annua (assembly GCA_014162995.1). Lineage (NCBI taxonomy): Eukaryota > Viridiplantae > Streptophyta > Magnoliopsida > Asterales > Asteraceae > Artemisia > Artemisia annua. The sequence goes on from LBNU01007161.1 coordinate 82,603, forward strand.
GTCGAAATTCAATCGGAGGGCGTAAGTGTATTCTTCCTTGTTCGGACTGATTAGTACCAACCCTGCGCCGGCACCTTTTTTGCTGGATGCTCCGTCTGTATATAGTACCCATTCTTCAGGCTAAGATATATCATATATCTCCATACCCCCCGCCTTCGGACCTTGACCGGATGATCCGATGGGTATCTCGTTGATGAAATCAGCTAAGACTTGTCCCTTGATTGCGCTCCGAGGCAGATAAGTGATGTTGTAGGCCCCTAGTTCTACGGTATATTTGGCCAACCGTCCTGAAGCCTCTGCCTTGCTAAGTATTTGCTTGATGGGTTGGTCCGTTATGACTTTTATCGGATGGGCTTCGAAGTATCTCCTTAATCTTCTTGATAGGTGCAAGAGTGCCAAGGCCAATTTCTCTACCGGAGCATATCTTTTTTCGGCTTCATGTAGTGTTCGGCTCACATAATGCACCGGTTTCTGTCGTCCGTCTCTTTCTACCAGTATTACTCCACTTATCGCTTCCTTCGTTGCCGCCAGGTATAGATATAGATCTTCCTTTCGTGTTGGTGTTGTCAAGCAGGGGAGTTCTAGAATCATTTTCTTCATTTCTTGAAAGGCCCTTTCGGCTTCTTCTGTCCATCGATATTCATCCTTGTTCTCCTTAGTGATATTTTTGAGTGTTTCGAAGAAAGGCAAAGATCTTTCGGCTGATTTGGACAAAACGCGGTTTAGGGCGGCTAGCTTGCCGCTTAGACTTTGCATCTCCTTGAGAGACCTTGGTGATTGCATATCGACAATTGCTCTAGTTTTCTTGGGGTTCGCTCTGATTCCCTCCGAAGTTACCATGTACCCCAGGAATTTCCCTTCTTCTACTCCGAACGAACATTTTTTGGGCTTCAGCTTCATATTGATCTCTCGGAGGTTATCAAAAGTTTCCGAAATATCGGCCAACAGTTCGTTTTCCGTACGGCTTTTAATGACCATGTCATCCACATATGCCTCCAAGTTTCGGCCGATCTGCGACCGGAAGGCAGTATCTACCAATTTCTGATATGTTGCTCCGGCATTCTTTAATCCGAAAGGCATCTTAACGTAACAGTAAGTTCCGTGGTCTGTGTAGAAGGCGGTTTTTTCTTCGTCCTCTTTGGCCATTTGGACTTGGTGATAGCCTTTGTATGCGTCGAGGAAGCACTTGTATTTGAACCCCATTACTGACTCTATCTTCCAGTCGATCTCGGGTAGGGGGTAGTAGTCTTTTTGGCAGGATGAATTGAGATTCTTGAAGTCGATGCACATTCTCCAACTGTCATCCGGCTTCTTTACCAGCACCGGGTTTGAAATCCATGTCGGATATCGAACGGCCCTGATGATCCCTGCTTTTAACCATTCCTCCACATCTTTATTTATTGCTTGGTTCTTTTCTTCTGAGAAGAACCTTTTCTTTTGCGCCACGGGTTTGTCATGGACATTCACGTTGAGCTTGTGTTCGGCGATCCATCGGGGCACGCCCGTCATATCCGATGGTTCCCATGCGAAGACATCTTTGCTGTTTTTGAGCAAATTTATCAGTCTTTTTCGACCCTCTGGCGAGAAATTTCTTCCGATGGTCACTAACTGATCGGGGTAGGCCGGGTGAACCACAATTTCCTCGGTTTTTTCGTCTTCACTGACCACGGCTGCGACCGGGGGAACTTCGACCTCTGCTTCCTTTTTCAACAAGTACTTTTCTTCTAGCTTTCTACACTCTGAGATGATGACCGAACGAGTGACCAATGTTGCCACTCCTCTAGGTGTTGGGAACTTCATCATGGCATGTATTGTCGAAGGTATGGCCCTTAGCTCCTTGATACCTGATCGCCCGAGGATAACGTTATAGGGGGAGGGGGATCTGACCACCGCGAATTTCATGGTTGTTCGGCGATATAGCCCTTCGCTTACGAAGCACACATCTAGCTCGATTTTCCCCAAAGGTTTGATAGCCTCTCCGGCAAATCCCACTAATGGTGTGTTCGTCTTTGTTAATCGAGCTCGGATGGAAGGGTCAAGGTTAAGAAAACAGTGCTCGTACATCACTTCAACCGACGCACCTTGGTCCACATAAACCCTTCGGACAGTGTAACCTTCTATCTCTGCTTCGATTATTAAGGGTTCATCGGAAACATCTCCGGGTAGTATTGGGGGAAAGCTGATTGGAGTGTTCATCCATTTTTCTTCCTGCTCTAAGGTCTTACGTTTCCGCTCGTTTTCTTTATAGCAAACCATATTGATGATGCGCCCCTGGTTGGTCTGATTGTTGCCTCGCGGGGGAGCCCGGTCCCTTTGCCGGACATCTCTGATTAGGTGATCTAGTTTACCCGTCTCCATTGCTTTTTTCAGCTGCTCCTTCAAATTGTGACAATCATTTGTTAGATGTCCCTTCTCTCCGTGGTAGTCACAGTACTTGTCCATATTTTCCCTCGAAGGTCTCGCTCTTAGTGGTGGTGGTGCCGGAAGTCTGAGTTGATGTTCAGTTGCCAGTATCTCTTTGGGTGCCTTGGTGAGGATATTCAAGTCTATCGGCCGAGTATCCCTTCGGTGTGTGTCGTTACGTGGATAATCTGTCCGATAGTTTATTCGATTGTTGTCATTTCTTGCCGGAGCATAGGGTGCATAATGATCATTTCGACGGGGCCTGAACTCCTCCCGATGATTAACACGTCTTCGATCTCCGCGAAAAGGAGGTCGTTGGGAGTTCTGATCATTCCTGTTATAGGCATACGACTGGTTGTCTCTTTTGTAAGTGTCCATATTTTCTCCTCTTGGCACCTCTGCTGTTCGGTAAGCTTTCTCGGACCTGATAAAGTCGTCGACTCTAATCATCATTTCAGTTACAGTTCTGGGAATCTTTTCAGAGAACCTTTTGGCTAGCTCCGGACACTTACACCCATCGACGAAGGAAGATATAGTCGCAACATCTTGCCATGAATCTCCATCATCAGCTGAAACCGCAACTTTCAAAATACTTCTAGAGATTGTGTTATAAGCAAGCGCAACACGCCCATCACTTAACTTTACACCATCAATTCCTGTAAGGTCATCATTTAACAAAAGCCAATCATGAATGAGTAGTGTTGGTCAAAAGTAAGATGGTTTTATAAAGTGGATCACTCATGTAAAATGTGTTAGTGGACCTGAATTTGGGTTCGGTAAGTCAGTTGGCACGGCATAACTCCAGGTTTCACCACCATCAAGGGATTCTGACATACAAACTCGATCAATGCCATCAAATGATCTTAGTAGAACACGTAGATTTCCGTTCTTAGTTTTGTAAGGAACTGGTTGGATTACACTGAGTGACTCGTTTTTAATATAAATTGGCCCGTATTTTTTCCACGTCCTTCCTGCATCTGCAGTCATCTGTACTGCGGGTTAGAAGAAGTCAAAGTAACTCAACATGTCCAGCTCATGTAGTTTAAATTAAATATATCACCTCCACCCACGCGCCCCATGAGTTCCAACTCTCAACAGATGAACCACAGAGTAATTTTCCATTTTCAAGTAAGATGGGCTGCACAAAAGAAAATAAAAAATAAAAAATAAAAAATAAAATAAAATAAAAAAATTATGGCTTTTGTACCTATGATTACTATTTGACATAAATAATGAACCAAATGCACAAACCTTATTCTTTATCGGTCCTAAGATGCCTGGAGGAAGTTGTTCTCTTTCACTCCAAGTTACACCACCATCGTATGATCTCTTCATGCAGCCACTCCACCTAAAACAAAAATGTGATCGATAATTTTTTATTTTTTATTTTTATTTTATTTATTATTATTATTTTTTTAATAGATCATAGTAAGCAAAAGGGTAAAATCACAAAAGGTGTTGTATGAAAGAAACAACAATTATGATCATTCAAACACATACTTTTGAACTTCCTGCCCGATCTTATAGAAGAGAAGCAACTCATTGGAGGGAAGCTTAAACAGTACAGGGTTCCACATTGGAACGTCTTCTTGCTCATCTACAATAACAGGGGGATGCCAATAACCATCCTGCCCAAAGAAATACAGTTTAGAAAGACGATAAAGCCCAATCCATAACCCCCGCGAATTTCCTTTGCTCAACGAGATGGTAGCGCCTTCAGTGTGACCAAAACTATAAGATTATAATCTGATATGCTTAAGCATACATACCTTGTGCATCTGTAACCAAATTTTGACATCAGGTGCCCCTTCATATGAACCCCCAAAATATGCTACCAAAAAGCAGTCTTTATCAACCTCAACTATCGTAGAAGCATGACAACTACTGAAAGGAGCTGAATCTTTAGTAAATGTAAGCTCTTCTAACAATGGCCTCCATTCAGACTGGTTCTGTTTTGTATTCAAACCCTCTTCCATTATAGTTGGATTTCTGCATTGAAGATAAACCACACTATAAGAGCCTTATATCAGTAAACAAAATAAACTTGAATAAGGCTAAACTTTTTGCAAATGGGACATGTTAACTTTTATCAGTTATCGGCCAAAAAACAGGCTATAGACTTAATTAGATACGATAAACATGTAATGCTACTTACTCGAATTAACACACTTCTGAACTTATAGTTGCTTGAATGAAATAACACACATATACTATGATCAGTAGAAACTTTAAATCAAACTAAGTTTTTGCCAGAGGTACACTGACTTTGATCAAAGTTTGACCGAAAACAATCCCTTGACTATGATCAAATATAATAAGCATGTGATGTTCCTTACTAGGAATAACACGCACACCCAAATAATACGAAATTGAGCGAGAGAACACACATATTACCTAATACAAACTTTGGTTGACTTTGACACAATTTCAAGTCAAAACAAAGTATGGACAGAATCAAATACAATAAGCATGTTATGTTACCTTTCGGAAAGCACACGAATTGGATGAAACAATAATTCATGATGCAGTATGATACCAGATTTAACCAATCTATTCACAAGGCTATATTTTCTACATACAATATGAGGCATAAAAATCTTGACATTTGACATCACAGTATGCAATGCCAAGAACATGAAAAATCCTAACACCATCACAAACACTAATTTTGGCATTCTTAATACTAAAAAATGTCAGTGAGTTGACTTAAAGAAGATCAAAAATCTTCAACTTAAATCATATATATACATGCAATATTATTACAATATTATTCTTAACAAGGGAACTTATAAGCTTAAATGAATCAATTTAATGAGGACTTTAGTCTAAAATAATGAACATTTATTAACTTGATCTATTACCAAACCCATATAAGATTATTATAGACAGAATAATGATAAATAAGGAAAAATATATTGGCCTTTACCTGCTCAGTTGAATATGAAAATGTTGTAGATCTTTCAAATGTTTGACCTTAAAAAAAACTGTATGAAGCTAGCTAGTTAGTTAGTACTTTATATGTAAAACAACCTTGTATTTGTTTGTATGTTTTACACAATGACAGTCCCCTGTCTTCTTGTCCCCTTTCAGAATAAGCCATTACAAGAGTTTATTTATCTTTCACTCCTTAATGTTCCAAGCTGTGTTAACACCATTTTGTTAATTTTACATAATAAGATTGCCCTTTAGAAATATCAAACAAAGAATAAAACATAACTCATTTATACTCGTTTGTACAATGTATCTTTTTTCATAGTAGTACAAGATAAGCATGAAGGGTCGCCTTTGCACAGTATACATCTCTTAATATTTTGATGGGTTATAAAGAATTCATATAAATAGCTTGTGTTATACTCCCCCCGAAAAAAAAAAAAAAAAAAAAAAGGTCCATCTTACTATTTATGTTTGTCCCAAAATAAGTGTCCAGTTTTTATATATGGACTGTAATTATTACTGGTTTTCCTACTTTACCATTTCTAATTAAAACTTGCATTAATTACTCATTTTTTATTTCTATATTAACTACGAGGGTAAAAATGACTTTTTATCAATCAAAACTAGCATTAATTACACATATCATAATTTCAACATTTTTTTTTGTGGACTCTCTTTTTGGGACGGAGGGAGTAACATATGTTGAGGTAAAATCTTGCGTCTACCTTGAACAAGCAAAATGAATCCTCCGGACTGTGATTTGTCCCTCGGATCCTCAAAGAACTCTCCGGCTTATCTCTGTCCTTCGGTTACCTGTAAGACAGAAACGTCCGTTAGACTCGCCCTGGGAATGTATCCCAGGACCAACCTCCGGCGTGAGAGTAAGTAAGGAGCTCTAGAGAGATAAAGAGTGAGATAAGTAAGTAAGAGAGAGAGTAGAGAAGATTAGTTAACCTTTGTAAGAAGATTTCTCCACTATTTATAGGCAGTTTATGTGAGGTGCCAGGCTGGTTTGTACTTAATCCCTTAGTGTTCGCTAGTTTATGCTCCACTACCATGTACTTTGTGTACTTGTTTGTACTTTGATCTGCGTAATTATCGCATGTCCGGATGGTTGGGTTGTCCGGAGGGTATATAGTCTTTCGGACATCAGGGTTTAACGGATTGACTTGTTTTGTTTGGATTCGGCTCGTTCCGTCCGGATGTGGTTCGGTTCCGCCTGGATGCTGGTCTACTTCGTTCGGCTGGGATCCGAAGGATACATACGGCAACAACATACATTAAATAAACTATGTGGGTACAAAAGTTGATGAAGCTATTATTTTTCGTATGGGGTTACTTTTGTAGTTTCAAATCCCACATAGAGTGAAAAAAGAAGTTGATAGTGCTTATATACTATGATGAACTTGGCTTATATAAGTTGAGATTAATAATATGTTATTGGGTTGTTAAGAAGTCATATGTATAAGTACAGATATGTTGTTAACAACTCCGTAACTTACATATAAATTCTTAATTTTTATTTATGCACAATATATCTCTTAATATTTTGATGAGAATATCATGTTATTGGGTTGTTAAGAAGACGTATGTGTAAGTACATACGGATTGTTAACAACTTCGTAACTTATATAAATTCTTCATTTCTTTTTTTTTATTTGTGCACAAAATATCTCTGAATATTTTGATGGGTTATAAAGAATTCATATAAATAGCTTGTGTTAAAAATAAAATAAACAAACTATGTAGATACAAATTGATATGAATATGTTATTATGTAAACAATTTTTCGTATGGGTTAGTTTTGTGAAAACGACTTCAAGTTTCCAATCCCACATAGAGTGAAGAAAAGAAGTCGATGATGCTTATATACTATTGTGAACTTGGCTTATATAAGTTGAGATTAGTATTATTTTTAGTGGGTTGTTGAGAAGACTTATGTAAAGGTAAGATAGAAAAAATAACTTACATAAATTCTTAGTTTTATTTTTATATTTTCTTTGTCATTTAAAATATTATAGAATGTCTCTCTAATGTGATTAGGGGTGTTTGTGAGTGTCAGCTAAGATAGAAAAAATAAGCTCATCTTGAATATTTATTTATGCTTATAGCAAAAATAACATCATTATAATGATGAACAAGCTTATAAGCTCGAGTTTATGAACTTAACTAAAGAGTCCTACAATGCTTAATACGAGGCAAAACAGCCCTCGTCCTACCTTCCAATACTAACAGAGCCAAAGACCTCAACATGTCCAGGGTTAGGATTTGCAACTGAGGGGGTATTTGTTTAAGCTTATATGTGGGGTATTTGATTTCGGCTTATATTACATAAGCCTCAAATTTCTAGCTTATTTTGAGACTTGTAGGATAATATAACATTGTTATTATATAACAAGCTTATATAAGCCCATAAGTCTCAAAATAGCCGAAAATTTGGAGCTTAAGTATGAAGTCGAAATCAAATAAGCTCATAAGTCCGCATATAAGCTTAATCCCCCCCCCAAGCGCCCCCCATCAATCTCATAATAAGCAGAAAATTTGCAGCTTATATATGTCAAAACCAGATTGTTGACACCTCTGACGACAAGATATGGTAGAAACCGGTTTGTCCAAACCAGTTGCAGTCCCAATCTTCTTATAGCATATGCCTACTTGACTTATGAAATTATCAACAACACTTGACCGCCTTAAACCAAACCAAAAGATCATGTTAAAACAATCTTATGTTGTATGAAAACATGAAACATTGTTGTAGCAAAAGCCGACCCAGGTGCATCAGGTTTACTTCTGGGTATTGCACCATTTATGGTTGAAGAACAACATGCTGAAAACAACAACAAAAAATTAGAAAGAGTTCATCAAACTCATAACCAAGAAAACCTCCATTGCTACAATAAACATCATACCTTAATTTGTGATATGCCTGTGGTTGATGAGGGACGGCTATCCCGGCATGGCGTGTTGGATAACTATCGTAGTTTATTTATTATGTTTTATTAGGATAAGTGTTGGAGTTTGTAATACCCCGTAATTTACTTAGTCATTAATTATCGCTAAACATGAAGTAATTTATTATGAAGGTCTAATTAACCATTTTCATGGTAAATTTTTTTTTACAACTACGAACGATTTCGTCAACTAATTATGTGACGTAACTCACATTTCATGCAAACGACACCGCACACGTACCAACACTACATTAGTAATGAATTAAGTCCAACGATTATTTTTTTTTCGGAGTCAATAACTTTGTTTTTATTTTATTTTTATAAAAACATTCACAAAAATGTATTTCTCACATCTTTCTCAAAAACGCCAAACCAAGNTACATCTAGAACATAAATGCCTATCAAATCAAACAAATAAATAACTAATACAATCACATTTTCAAATAAAATAC
>LBNU01007161.1:93911-111789 GCA_014162995.1 Artemisia annua
AACTATGGGTATATGACAACGTAACCCACTATTTACTTCATTATCTCACAAACTCGAATCACTTTAACTGTTTTTATATAAACTCTATGAACTCACCAACCTTTGTGTTGACACTTTTTAGCATGTATTCTCAGGTTTCCTAAGGTGATAACTTACCCTTGGAGGCACTTGGCAAACGGTATGGCATGGTCATAGATGACTCTGATAAACAGTTGGGACCACTTCATTTATTTTATGGGCCTATTTCCGCAATACTTTTGAAATATGTAAACTCATTGTTTTTAATAGTGAAATTTATTCTAAGCGGTTGAGATAAAAACCGTTCTTTGTACCTCATGTTATGATACCCAGTTTAGTAGCACCCCATTGCATGTATGCTTCCGCTTGATCCAAATTTTGGGGGTGTTACAAACTCTAACAACAATAACAACTCATATAACAAGATCGGGCAACGGGTCAATATGGGTCATTTAAGAAAAATGTCATGTGAATCAATACACATACTTGATATAACTATTAGAAATAACGTTCTTATGAACAATATCTTCAACAACCAATAAATAACTTGATTTTTTTGACCAAACTCGTCATCTAAACTTCCAATAGCATAATCAGTAACAAGTAACCAGAGAGATAAGTATCTATATTTATGAATGCTAATCTCACCGAAATAACGCAAAATTAAGATGGAGACTCATGAAAATTAGGCAAAATTACCGAAATCAGCAATCTACGGAATCATATACCGGAGGAGGAAGACGAAGGATGGAGGTAACCGAAGAGGAGGTTCAGTGGCTGGAAAATGGTAGTTTAAACTTGCTTGACTTTGTGTATACCAAGACTAATGTGGTAGTTATTTATGTTCAATCACTGGAAAGTCAAAAGTAGTGAGCTTTTATATTTGGCCGAACTAATAAGCTGAATGTTTCTCATTCAAAAACAAAAGTAAGCCCATCCAACTCAAATAAGTTCTAGAAAATGGAATTGCTGTTTACAGTCATTTAGCACACTAAACATCAAACAACAAGGGTTGCAGCAATTCAGTTTACTTTAACCATATTTAAGAAGTAGAACAGCTACACTACATATAATAATCGAAATTTGACTTTGAAAAGTCATACGAATCAGATTCCAGTTCCAAAACGTTCACATCCAATATGCTTTGAGCAACGCTTAAAAAACTCAAAATTTAACCAAAGAAAATAAAAAAACCAAGTGCCAATTCTACTCAATAGTGCATTGCAAAATCCCAACAGCTATTCGATTTGAAGTTAACTAAGGCGTTATGTCTATCTATACTAAACGCCGTTTTTTATCTTTAGAATGGCGCTCAACAGTTATTTCAACCATCGGTGACGCGCGTAGTGATCTTGAAAGAGCTTGTGAAATCTCCATCATCTCTTCATCTCCATCAGCCCCCTTGTAGAGGGATATACTCACTTTCTTTAGCACAGGTGACTTTGCAAGAAGAAGCTTCACAAAATCCAGTTCAGCCTTATTCCTTTTCCTCATATTTTTAATCTTTAACTCGCTTAGATGCTCCAACCAAATATCCAGATAATCTTCGAGTGTAAAGCAGCCTGTCTCTTTATGCTCACAACATTCGTGATCAATCTACAATATTTCTCATGTGTACTTTAACGTAAGAATACAAACAAATACAGTATGATACAAGGTAAATTTAATAAAGAGTACCATTTACCTTCATTGTAAGTTTTTCCAAGTTCGGGGAGCTTCTGATCAGAACAATAATAGGTACCTCGTCATCATCATGAAAGAAACACATATAACTTACACAAAAGTATTTGAGGTGGACCAATGCGGTTGGAAGCTTTTGTTGAGCTCATTGTTCAAAACAGAAACACTTGAACAATATCCAAAAAACAAAGATTAATCATAAGCAAATTTCTTTTAGATGAAGCAATAATATACATGTTTATGGATGGTATTACCTCAAATATCCCGTACCATACAGTTAAAGTTTCAATCACCGGTAAACATTCAAACAGATCAATCATGGAGGAATCATCATATAACACGATATTAGGAGTGCCCATATACTGCAGCAACATATAATATTCAGATAAGTTATCAAAGATATCCCACAAGGATCGATATTTAACTTTGGAAGTGTTCCATTCATATCCTTTCAAAACTTCATAATTACATCAATATTATTACAAATGTCAAAATCACGTCAACATCCTTCCAAAACTCCATAACTATAGTTTAATGCTTTAAATCTTTAAAAATCCTATCACTACTATAAATATATAGAATAAAAGTATTAAAATATATAATCGCTTAAGATAAATAAACTGTTTATTTGGACAAATATAAGTGTTTAAAGGTTTTGTAAGAATATTGATAAAATTACCAAGTTTTGTAATTTAGTAAGAAGTTACCAGAGTGACGGTCCTAAGTGATGGAGACTTGGATAGAAGATGAAGAAGTGTTTCATCAGTGGTGCCACAACCTCGCAAACATAAGCTTGTAAGGCCAACAAATCCCTTAAATGGTGGTTCATGGTAAAAAACACAACAACTGAGATATAGGTCTGTCAGGTGAGTCAGTGAGATGAAAGATGAGGGCATTGTCGCACACCCATGAGGAATGTTAATCGTTAATTTCTTGATAGTATTTTTTTCTGACAAATGATATAGTATCTGATCAATCTCAACACATGAATCATCCGAGAACATCTCAAGGGTGAACTCGTATATTGGACCCTTGTGCCTTAACAGAATTTGGAATATCGCATAGAAAAGTTTACACCTTTTTGTCATTTGCTTCCTTTGACTCTCTTGTTCGTAGGACCTTTGCTCAGGACCTGATGCTTGAAACGCATTCTCATTAAACACAAGTTTAGGAATTTTGGTCCATTTATATCTCCATTCCTTCGAGAGAACACTTGTCCTTCCTGCATCTTTAATCGACATAAGACATAGGATGGTTTCTATAATGCCTGGAGGAAGATTGCTGATCCTATCCATGATATGATACACGTAATGGCTGCAGCATTTTACACCCAAATGAAACATTATTACGAGTTTTAAAACAAAACATATTTTGGCCTTTTAGGTAACATGACAATGTAAACTGTGACTAATTTTCTAGCAAGTGATAGGTGAACTGTTTGAGCTTAGAGTGCTTTAATAAACTATCGTTTGATTCTCATTCATAAGCGCAAACGTCAACAAGTCAGAACGGGTCATTTCATACTCTGGGTCTCGGATCCACCTGTTGTTTTCAAGTTTTTTCCTTTTCTTCCTTTAGATACCGTGATAAAATAAAACTAGTAAAGAACACATAATCAATAAATCAAAGTAACCAAATAAGATTTTTCTCGCAAAATACATCAAACTACCATATAACTAGACTCTTTTAGTCCAAACCCAAACTCCAAACATTGAGCAGCCGTAAATCAGCATTGCATAATCCCCCGAAAAAAAAGACATCATAATAATATATACAAAACTTAAAACATATAACCCATATTCAATTAATGTAGTACATATGCATATCTTAGCTAGAGACTTAAAAGTAGCTTCAAGGGAATCAAGGCATCAAATGTAGTTTCTTTGTACATATTCCAATAAAAGTCAACAATATCCATATGATTCCACGATAAGGGGGTGTTTGTTTAAGCTTATATACGGCTTATTAGCTTATATGTGTTCATCTTATATAATAAGTGCTTACGTAACAACATTTTGACACTAGTAATCCAACGGCCATTTCAGGACTCTCTCCACGCCATCCCTAGATTGAAACTAATACTGTACTATCTTTTCAACCTAAATCCCAACCACCTTTATAGAATTATAGTTATATAACAATCAAAAAATATTTGATTAAAAAACATCAAAATATAAACATTATATCAATTACTTGAAATTTAATTAAAAATAAAAAAATTACCGACAATCAAAGGTTGCCGCAGGAGATGGAGGTTCAATCGCGGGAAATGGGAGTAGGGTTTTGGCGGTTTGAGTGTCTTTTGTATTTTATTATGATACTTTGTTTAATGGTGAAATGACAAAAAAATGATTTCAACTTGATTTGACTGTGTGTAGCCAACATTTTTTGTGTAATGAACTTTCAAATTTGGATCATGTATTTTGTTACTCCCTCTGTTCAATATTAACTGTCCGCTTACATCATGCACAAAGTTTTAGAAAATTCCACTAACTACACTCTCCACCAATCAAATATCATTTTTACCCACTAAAGTCTCATCTCATTGGTTGAAATAGAGTATGGACACTTAATTTGGGACACACAAAGATTCGATTGCGGACACTTAATATGGGACAGAGGGGTACTTTTCTTGCCATGTAAAATGACCATTTTACCCTTTGAAATTTGAAAAAATCAAGGGTAAAATGGTCACAAAATACACACGATGATCGAAATTTGAAAGTTTAATAAAAAAAAAATAAAAAAAAAAAATAGTTACCTACACACAATCAAGTTCTATGATTTTTTTGTCATTTGCCCTTGATTTTTTTGTAATAAAAAAAAATTACCGACAATCAAGTATTTTTATGCGGGGCATTGACGTCTTTTTGTTATAGACCGGGTGAGTTCTTTTATATGAACCGGGTCCCCGTTTCATTTCAAGTTTTCAAGAAAACCCATTTCATAAAAATTCACACATAAACCCCCAAATTCAAAAAATCCAAAACCCTAACCCTAGAAAGAAAAAAAAATGAACACTTTTAAATCAATATTCACCCATCCAAACACAACCCTAACCTCAAATTCACAGCAATGGAGATCAATTCGTGTGAAGATCCTGAACAACAACTTAGAAAGAGGGTTAACTTATATGCAGAGGATAATGCAGTCAAGTGGGATAGAAAGGATGATTAAAAATGAGCAAATATATCATGTTAAGAATAGTGAGAAGAGGGTTTTGGCTAGGAAGAATATGGAAAGGAGGTTGAAGAGTCAGGACTTGGCTAGGAAGCTTAAGTCCATCCTTGTTCGCAAAGTCAGGTACCCCGCGATATTCCTTTACGCGTTATTTTGATTAATTATTTTAGTTTTTGTAATAGTTAGATGGTAAAAAAAAAATTGGTTTAGATTTAGGGGGTGGGGTTTAAGTTTATTCGTGGGCTTATGAGCTTATTTGAATTCGGCTTATATTTCGTAAGCCTTAATTTTCCGGCTTATGTTGAGACTTATGTTTTTTATGGGCTTACAAGCTTATATGTCTTCAGCTTATATTGGATAAGCTCAATTTTTTATGTGTATCTTAAAGCTTGTTGCCTTATATAAGTTTGTTATGACATAGGCCACAAGTCTCGAAATAAGCCAAAAAGGAGGCTTATGAAATATAAGGCGAAAACATATAAGCTCATAAGCCACACATATAAGCTTAAACAAATACCCCCTAAACTCGGGAATAAATAAAGTTACATATTGTAAATGTGAAGAATATAACGAGTAAACTTTTGTTGAACTATGTTGTGCGTAAGTTGATTTAGAAACGTTTATAAGGATGTTATCTTATTGCCCTCCGTTCCAGGTGTGTGGGATTGCTAATAAAAATTGTTTATGTAATTTGAGATAAGTAGATTGCGAGATGGTTAATTATGTGTTTTAAGTTAGTTTGTGATAGTGGAACACGTTTAAACTCCTTAACGTGAATTCTGGTAGGGTGTTTTGTATGCGAGTAAGGTTGAATATCAAAAATGTGAAGTATTTAGTGAGAAAATTTTGTTGATCGAAAGCGAATTTCGCCTATATTGCGTGCAAATTGATTTAGAAATGGTTTTAAGGATCTTATCTTATGGTCCTTGATTTTAGGTGAGGTGTTGATATAGGATTGTGATAATGTGCTTAGGGGGTATTTGGGATTTTTTTAATTAAAAGTGATTGTATTGTTGCAAGATTTTATATAATAAAAAATGGTTAATATTGTTGCAAGATGGTAAATTTATGCGTGTTGGTTTAGTTAAAATGGTTAATATAGTTGCAAGATGATAACTTTATGTGTGTGGGTTAGTTTGTGATGGATAGCAATGTGATAGATTGCAAGATGGTAACTTTATGTTGTCGATGTAGGATTGTGCTAGAGTGTACTTAGGGGGTATTTGGAATTGCTGATTAAAACTGTGTATTTGCTTGAAATAATCAGATAAGTAGTTTGAAAGATGATTACTCACTTTCTCTGTGTGTAGATAGTGTAAGATGGAGGAACGTGATTAAACTCGTCAACATGAATTTTTTGAGGGATCTTTTTTGTATGTTTTAGGCAGTTAGGCCGAATATCGGAAATGTGATGAATTGAACGTAAAAAAGAGATGTTGCATATGTTGTGCGCAAGTTTGGTTATAAGGATGTTATCTTATCGTCCTCGACTTTGAGTGAGATGTTGTTGCTCTAGGATTGTGATGGAGTGTACTTAAGGGGGTGTTTGGGATTTCTTATTATAAGTGCTTATGCTTTTGAAATCAAATAAGGAGTTTGGGATAAGGATAAGGTGGTAAGCAATTTTCAAACTGATTAAACCGCTTATTTCACCCTGAAATGATTGGATGAGCAATCTCAAAACAATTTCAAAACTGTGTATCTTTGTAACTAAAATGCAATTAGAAGAATTGATAAGGAATCTTAAACACCCCCTTAGTGATGTTTCCATCTGTTTGTCTATTCTGCATCATCAGAATACTTGTTAGAGGGAGATCCATAAATGCACCAAACTTGTATAGTCCAAGGAAACTTGATAAAAAAAATCTGAAATTCAGAAAGACTGGCGAATTCAATGGTAGAGTTTAGATTACTTAGATGATGTGAAGACCTTGAAAGTATATCCCAATAGGAGATCTGTAAAAAAAATTTAGTACTATATGATACTTAGTTCAGATGATGCATGATTATTTCAAGTTCACTAGCATGAAAAGGACTAAACATGAAGGCACATTTGCGATGCTCGGTGTTTGTGCATACAACAACAATACCCAATCCCGCCGGAGCGGGGTATGGGGGAGGTAGAATGTAGACCGATCAATCGATCATACCCCTAACCCTGGGTAAACCCAAGAAATAACTACACTTTTGAGCAGCTCTACTTTGTCGTTAAACCAGGACTGATTATCGCTCACAATTTGCACGTCACCTGCTATGTTGTCAATAAAATAGTCTACTTTGTATGTGATCTCAAGCACCTGATAGATGCTTGAGTGATCGTAACCCGACGGGTACGATACAACAATGGAAACTGAACAGGCCTCCAAAGCATTTAGGCTATTAGCTTTTGAATGAAGTATCAGCATGATGTGACAGATGGTTTAACAATTGTGTTCAAATCATCTGCAGGATCAGAAAATACAGTTTCCTTGAAGCAGTTAGATCTATTTATAAACAACTACAGTAAATATGGATAGAGAGATAAGAGTTAAAAGGAATTTGCGAACTTGATATGCCTTTAATAAAGGAGCGATTAAATAGTTATGATTGTTGATGGCAGTGAATTTATGAGAACTAGTTATAGAGTTACTGTCTTACAGTACTTAACAGTTCGGTTATGTATGCTATGAGATTGAGAGACTATGTTGATAGTAGCAAAAAGAGGGTTTTGAGGGTGCTGTTTACTATATACTGAACTAATCTCTGATGATTGTGTATATGTAGTTTACTGAGTAATTAACCAATCACTAATACAACTTTAATGCATTGTTGCCTCAAGAGAAGATAGCTCAAGGTGGCTTGTGACTGTTTAGACATGATAGTTTGACATATGAGTTAAAAGCATAAGCAAACATGACAGACAACTATCTAAGGAATGGTTGATCATTACTGTTGCAAACATGACAGAAAACTAGCTTAGAAACGGTTGATCGTTTCTGTTGGGACTTGAGTGATTGTATACTAGCATTGAACATTTGATAGGATAGAGCCAAGCCATATTCCAACCAATGAATGGCTAAATTGTTATTAATGCATAACCACTTAATTAAACTAGCAAATAGGACTTGAAAATGCTCATTGGATCCGGGCCATGTCGAACCCATCTGTGAAATACTTGTCATCTTGCTTTGAATGTTAGATATAAACAGTGAAATACTTTGAAGCCTCGAAGGTAGATACAAAGGGATGGGTTTGTTAGAAAAACCAAGTATCCAACTCCCAAGTGTGAATTTCGACTAAACCACATTTTGCGTTTGGTCCCGTTTGATTATTTAATTGGTTGATTAGAATAATATATGTGCATAGAGTATTTGTACAATTGTATTTGATTTGAATCAAACATATTAAAGAAAGAACTACAAAAGGATGTATGAAAATGCTTCTTTCTATGTTTGGTCGAAACCAGAAACCAAGTCACTTTTGTTGATTTGGAACAGCCGTAGCATTACTATTGGATCACACACTGTCCCTGCTATTTTTCATATCATCTATTATTCTTAGGGTTATCTGATGACATGCTTTACTTGATACATGCAGGGGTTATTGAGAATAATCTTGGATAACAGTTTATGGTAGAGCGCACAAGGGAGATATTATGTTTCTTTGATCTGCTACAGCTATATGGTTCATAAGTTTTTTAGAGTTGGTCTCCTTCATTTGAAATTCTTGTTTCATGCCAAAAATTTGAGGCCATCTATTCAACAGTACATGTACTTGAATTCATAATTTCTAAGTGTTTCATGTCCTAGAAGGTCATAATCGGGGAGTTAATTGGGCCTCGTTTCATCCCACATTGCCTCTGATTGTTTCAGGTGCTGATGATCGTCTACTGAAGTTGTGACACAGTCCAAGATGCAAAAAAAGGCTCAGGAGGATCAGCTGTTTTTGTGGCTCGTAATCGTTTTGCTGTTCTTGACAAAACCACTAATCAAGTATTAGTCAAGAACCTAAAGAACGAGATTGTTAAAAAAAGTGGTCTTCCAATCACTACTGATTCTATTTTTTACGCTGGAACCGGTAATTTGCTATGCAGGGCCGAAGATCGGGTTGTAATCTTCGATCTTCAGCAAAGAACTGTTTTAGGCAGCCTTCAAACAGTTAAGAATGTTCATCTGTAAGAAAATTACTATGTTAGAAATGTGTAATTTGTTTAGGGTACTAGAAATTAAATNTGACATATGAGTTAAAAGCATAAGCAAACATGACAGACAACTATCTAAGGAATGGTTGATCATTACTGTTGCAAACATGACAGAAAACTAGCTTAGAAACGGTTGATCGTTTCTGTTGGGACTTGAGTGATTGTATACTAGCATTGAACATTTGATAGGATAGAGCCAAGCCATATTCCAACCAATGAATGGCTAAATTGTTATTAATGCATAACCACTTAATTAAACTAGCAAATAGGACTTGAAAATGCTCATTGGATCCAGGCCATGTCGAACCCATCTGTGCTTTCAGACTTATCATCTTGCTTTGAATGTTAGATATAAACAGTGAAATACTTTGACGCCTCGAAGGTAGATACAAAGGGATGGGTTTGTTAGAAAAACCAAGTATCCAACTCCCAAGTGTGAATTTCGACTAAACCACATTTTGCGTTTGGTCCTGTTTGATTATTTAATTGGTTGATTAGAATAATATATGTGCATAGAGTATTTGTACAATTGTATTTGATTTGAATCAAACATATTAAAGAAAGAACTACAAAAGGATGTATGAAAATGCTTCTTTCTATGTTTGGTCGAAACCAGAAACCAAGTCACTTTTGTTGATTTGGAACAGCCGTAGCATCTATTGGATCACACACTGTCCCTGCTATTTTTCATATCATCTATTATGCTTAGGGTTATCTGATGACATGCTTTACTTGATACATGCAGGGGTTATTGAGAATAATCTTGGATAACAGTTTATGGTAGAGCGCACAAGGGAGATGTTATATTTCTTTGATCTGCTACAGCTATATGGTTCATAAGTTTTTTAGAGTTGGTCTCCTTCATTTGAAATTCTTGTTTCATGCCAAAAATTTGAGGCCATCTATTCAACAGTACATGTACTTGAATTCATAATTTCGAAGTGTTGCTGGGTTTTGAGAACAAATGCTGACAATCTGACATCACCTTTATTGCTTCGTTTGTTCATCTTCAATAATACTTACTTTTTGTTAGAACCGATCACCTTACTTTTTGTTAGAATTGATCACCTATGTCTTGTAATGAAAATTGCCCAGTAGTGTGCATCTGACAATTATTTTGCCTAATTTTTCACATCTTGTGAGAAAATATCAGTGGTTTTGGCGTTCTCCACCAAATTTATCACGTTTCAGGTTCATGACTAATTTAATACCCGGTGTAATGACCCCAGGCATTCAAACATTGTTGGTGTTGCTTATCAAAACTTATTACGCCTTTTTAAATGAGGTATAATGCACAAGATATTGTTTGGGTTTCCTTTAAGTGAAATAATCAGACACAGAGTTGCCTGTCTGATTCACATTTCTAGTTATTCAAAACTTTTAAAAGCGTAGTGGTGATTACTACTACGAGCATTAGACTAGCATGTATAATTGAATGATTAGACTTTGAAAATGATAGCACTAAAACTCTTATGATATTCTTAGTCACTTGGTTTTCCTCTACATAATCAAAGTTATCTAGACCAGTAGTCTGCTACATCAAAATCAAGGGTGTAACTGAATCGAGTTAAGCCAGTCCTGCCGAACTCGCCCACTGCTAAAACTTGGGCTCATAACTTGACTCGAGCTTGATCGAGCTTTCAACTTCAAAAGCTTGAAACTCTCCTCGCACTCATTCAAGTCTACATTTCAAGTTTGAGTTCGATATATAATTATTATACCAGGCTTCTTTCATCTAGTAAATGCTAATTAAATTATAAATGTATATAATACTATCATATAACCTAACTTAAACTTGATAAGGCTTGCGAATCAGCCAAGTATTTTGTAGCTCAAACATTACCCGAAACTCTACTTAAGTAGCTCAAGCTCGAGTTTTACAAATCAAACTCAAATATCTCACTAGTTATCTCAAGAGGTAAGAAACTAATCTTATACGACTCCGAAACATATGTAGAAGTAAATGATGGGGGTGTTTGTTTAAGCTTGTTTAGGGAGCTTATTAGCATATATAACCAAAATAAGGTTAATCAAGTGTTTGACCAAGCTTTTATAGTTGGACTTATGAGCTTATATTAAGGGTTTTGATAAGCCAAAGTTTTGTACTAACTTATTTGAGAAGGACGAGCTTATATAAGGGATGTTATATGAAAACAATAACCTTTGATAGAAACTTAGGATACCACTTTTTCTAAAGTCGGGTGCAAGTTTTGCTAAGTAACTTTACACACATGCTGGTCAAAGTACTTAAAACCTTTTGAAAGTATAATGGATTATCACGTTAATGTTGAAGATATATTTGAATTTAATATGATGTATTTTTATTTAATTTTACATTAATAAGCTTGAGCTCCAACTACTTCGCTAAATAACTTTAAAAAAAATGTATAAACTCCAGCTTTCATCTTATAGTATAAGCTCAAACTCCAACCTCAGCTTCATGCTCGAGCCCCAAGTCCAAGCCCAGCTCTAGCCAAACATCCAAAATATAAGCTTATAAGCTCTCGAATACCCACTAAGACTACATAACAAAGGTTTATGGCGTGAGGGTTTTAGGCGGTCATTTCTCACTCGATCACAACGATTGCTGATGTCATCACTCATCTCCATCACATTTTCCTGTTCTAACGTAACGACATC
The DNA here is from genome assembly GCA_014162995.1 of Artemisia annua. Classification (NCBI taxonomy): domain Eukaryota; kingdom Viridiplantae; phylum Streptophyta; class Magnoliopsida; order Asterales; family Asteraceae; genus Artemisia; species Artemisia annua. Next base: position 105,610 of record LBNU01007161.1, read on the forward strand.
ATTCGTAACTACATTTACCCCAATATATTTATGTTATAAATTATTTACATTTTACATTTTTATTCTTTGTGTATATTTGCATAAAGTATACGAAATCGACTCGGTTTAAGTCGAGTAGATTTTAGCTCCAATATTAGACTAGTTCGTCTCATTTTACATTAATATATATTATTTGTGTACCCGGTCACTCTATGTCTTGGTTCTTTCTCTGTTAGAAGAGCTTAGTCTATCGAGTTTATTGCATTTCACATTTATATTCTNTCGAAGGGCGTCAACAGGTCTTCATCTCTTTACAAAGTCCGCAACGAAATCATCAACAACATATCCTATCAATGGAATAAGGAAGCCGAAACATCTTTCCAAAGATAGAAGAATTGCATGGAGATTTTGCTAATGGTTATACCCCCAACCAGAGGAGAAGTGTTGTTCTTGCACATAGTAGCTTCCCCTGACGAAATCGGTGCAATGCTTTTCGCGGAGCAAAAACGCATACAGATACCAATATACTTCGTCAGCAGAACTCTACCAGATGTGGAACAAAGCTACGCAGCATCAGAAAAGCTAATCCTAGCTTTGATTCACGCCACAAGGCGCCTCCGAAGGTATTTCAAAGATCACCTCATCAGAGTACTTACAGATAAGCCATTCGAAAGGGCATTCCTGAGCCCTAATGGAACACGAATAGTGGTCAAATGGGCCAAAGAATTGGAGGAATACGACATAGAGTATGGAGAAAAGGATCCTTTCGTAGGTGATGAGACGAAAAGTGTACCCGTTTTAAGGGGTCATTTAAGCCCTAATTCGAGTAAATGTGATCAAATATTGCCCTAAATCGTTCCTTTTGTCATTTTAGGTACTTTTGAGAAGAATTCTGGAAAACATGCATATTTGGACGTTTTTGGAGCATAAAAGTGAAGAAAACGACAAAGTCTCAAAACAAGCTGGATTTCCTACCTGATGGCGTCAGAGTCACAAGGTGACGCCATCAGCCAACGTTGACAAAGGAGTGAAGTCAGATTACACTAGACGCCCTATGAAGAAAACAAGATGTTTACACCCAACGGCGTCAGGTGTTAGAGAAAGTAGGCCGTCAGGTGTTAACTTAAAGAGTGACGGTCCAGAGCAAAATAAAGGGTGACGGCGTCAGAAGTAAATCTAGGCCATCCGAGAACCCTAATGACGGCGAGCTGACGGCGTCAGAACCTATAACCTGACGCCGTCAGAATGTAAAATCTATATATATTTTCCTATTTTTCATTCATTAGTATGGAACTTTTGGTACAAGTTTGGGATAAACCCTAAAGACGATTGTAGATGTAATTTCAAGGGTTTTTCACCCTTGAAACCTTCATGTTCAATTAAAGATAAGTCCTCACTTAAATTAATCAATATGTCTATGTGTTGGTTAACTATATCTTATGCTTGTCTTTCAATTAACATGCTAGGCTAGATTTTTCTTGTGTTTGCTTAGATCTAATGAAACCTAACTATTAATTATTGGTTGATTGGTGTGTTATTACTTTGTTGGGATGAATGTTTCATCATTGTTAGGCTTAAGAAAACTGGCAATACTCCTATATGGTAACATGCTTGAACGTCTTAAGAAACATGTAACTAAGGCATACTAGGTTATTAAGGTAGTATTTAACGCATGAGCCACTGTTTACAATCCCTATGATTATGTGTACGCATAGTTGTAGGAGGAGATAAGAGCTCATAGAATTGGGGAGATATGTATGCCACCCCATGAATTGTTAAGGAATACACCCGTCATCCACGCAAGTAATACATACACCAATTAACCGGTAAAAGATAGTTAGGGAGTAAGGAAGTCTAAGTAAACACATTTGTCTCCATATAAGTTTTCACAACCACAATAGTTTAGTTATTTTATTTTTCTTGCAATTGTAGTTTTTGGGTTAGTTGACTAGCAACTAATTCCGCCCACTCCTCCAAAACCCGAGATTTTACTTGTTTTCCTTAAAATATAAAAATACAAAAATAATCTTCCTTCACCTTTAGACCTATTAGAGTAGTTTTCTAACCTAACGAACACTATTCCCTGTGAGAGAACGATCTATCCCCCGTACTTACCACTACACTATACTAAATCGACTAGGTACACTGCCTGGTGGGATCGCAAGCTTCTCAAGTTCCCTTGAGAGGTAAAACCTGTTGCGTGGTCGCAATCCCACGCTCATCAAGTTTTTGGCGCCGCTTCCGGGGAATAGTTATTGTTTAGGTAGATTTTTTATTTTATTAGGTCTACTCACTAGATTCCTTTCTAGTGAGATTTTTATTTTATTTTCTAGGATTTCTTTAGTCTATCTATTTTCTTCGTGTTTTTTTGTTCGTAACCATTACCATCCGCCATCATGGAAGGTGGTAACATCCTCGATCCCAACAACCCACCTCAACCAAACCACCAACCACAACCAAAACAACCTCCTAGAGCCCGTACCTTAGGAGAGTGTTCCCGACCTAGCCACCATGGCTATCACAACACCATTGAGCTCACTCAAGGAGCCAATGTCACTCCCTTGCGATCCGACACCATCCGGTTGGTGCAAAGCGGATGCGAATTCCATGGACTTCGTTCCGAAGATCCAAATCAACATCTCAAGGATTTCCTCAAAATCGTAGATTCTATAGACCTTGATGTTGCCACTCGAGAGACTACCCGATTACGTCTCTTCCAATTCTCTCTGCGAGACCATGCTAGTCAGTGGCTAGAGCGTCTACCCGCAGGATCCATCACCTCTTGGGATGATCTCACAACTCGCTTCTTAGCTCAATTTTTCCCACCGGGGAGAACTACCAAGCTAAGGAAGGATATCTTGATGTTTGAACAACGTCGAGGCGAGACCTTCTACGGAGCATGGATTCGATTCAAGGACTTGCTCCAAAGAGTCCCTCATCATGGCATCAACCTCTGGCTTCAAATCCAAATCTTCTATGACCATGTTGATTACCACACCAAGCGTGCCATCGATCGAGCCGCCGGGGGCAGATTACGGGATAGAAGCGCCGAGGAATCATGGGAAATCATTGAGGAGCTCGCCTCCGACGATGATGAATTGTGGCAAATTTCCCACGATGTACGCGCGGCAGTCAACACATGCTCATCGCCTGATAAAGCCAACCAAATCACCGAGGAAGACGTCAGTGAACTGGAGAAAAGGGTTGAATACCTTATGGAGAAACGAAAAAGACCCTTGAGTCCACAAAGAGCAACTATCAATTTAGTCTCGAACATTAAGTAGATACCATTATCCGAATCACCCCATAGGGAAGACGGTAGACCCTTCCATAAGTATGCTCGCCCCAGCTCACCACCTCAGGAACTTAGTCCAACATTCGAAGTTCGAAAGAGAGAATACATGTCAAAACACTCCGAACGATTGGCAAAATTTGAGGAAGCCGTGTATAAACAAAAGGAGGAGGTAGATGGAAAGATGGCGGAAATAATGGGCCTTTTGAGTAAATACACAAAAACAAAAGCTCCCGAAAAGGTATTGGTGCGAAAAGAGGTCGAAATTCCCGACAATAGATTTGCGAGTGCCATCTCCGTCATCCGAGGGGGTGAAATTAAATATAGGGAGAAGTTAGTGACAATGGAAGTCAGCAAGATCGACCTCATCCCACTCGACGAGGGGAGAACCAATGGCCGCAATCGTAATTCAGACGACGAAAAAGAGGCACCCTTGGGTGAGAACCAAATGGTGGGAACACCAAAGTCTCAACCAGTAAGGCATTACCTCAAGCACGAGATAAATAAGGAAACCATAACCGATTGGGTGAGGAATTATCGACGTACTCATCCGCCCAATAAGAGGTCGAATAAGACAAAACCAGATGATGAATCTGACGCACTACCCGGAGGTCAATTGTATGAGAGCCTCATAAGACAGGAATTAGTCGCAAAGCAAGAATTCCACGGGGTCTTTGAGATACCATGCTGCATTGGAAAACTCAAGTTTCTGGATGCGGTAGCTGACCAAGGTTCCGATATAACTTGATGCCATTATCTGTTTACGCTCAACTAACCGATGAACAGCCGTCCATAACTCGTACCAACTTTCCTTTGCAAAACATTCTTATGAGTACCCGTTAGGAGTTGCAGAAGATGTGTTAGTCAACGTTGCCGGATTCATGTATCCGGTCGATTTCATGATCGTTGAGAGAAGTGAGACGGATATGCCAATAATCCTTGGATCACCATTCCTCGCGACTACTAGGGCACAGATCGATTACGAGAGTAATACTATCCAAATCAAAAAGGGGAAGAAAACAATAAGCTTCCCAACGATCTCACGATATATAAGAGAAGCTAATTTACGGAAGAAGAGGGAGGGACCCTAGTATGCTCCAAGGTAATGTTAGAGAAAAGATCCTCGCATGGGAGGCAAGGATTAAAAACTATAAGGAAAATGAGTTAGGAGAAAGTAAGGATGATAAGGGGAATTCTGTGGAGGTTGAGAAGCAGATCGATAGCTACATTGGATTCACGAAAGGAGACTCAGTGCTCCTAAGGCATTTAGAAACAAAGGCACCCACCGATGGACCTAGTCCCTGGTGGTACGGACCATTTACAATTAAAAGCCTATATCAAGATAGGATGGTTAGCTTGATCAGCAAAGGAGGGGGTGAAGTAACTGCGAGTGTGGAACGATTGAGGGTATCATCACCCAGATAATAAGGATTATATCTATCAAGGTTACGTCATAATGCGAGATGAAGTCACGTAAGATACGGTAACTTTGAGTCTAGCTACAAGACTCGTTAATAAAGAAAAGCGCTTCTTGGGAGGCAACCCAAGCTTTGTGTGTTTTATTTGTTTGTTTATTTGATTTTATTTGTTTCCGTATGTATGATATTCCTTGTTATTGATTTATGATTCAAACTAACTTGTGAAAATGCTTTATTTTGTTTTTAACTTCGTCTTAACTACATATAAAGGTATTTTGCAAAAGCTAAGTGTAAAGGAAATCTAAATCGGTTTATAAGAACGAATGAACATGAATCATAACAATGTAAATTAACATACATATTAGTATTTGTTTGAGTCAAATGCTTGTATCGAGTCATAATGATATTTTTGCAGGAATTCCAGGAAGTAAGGTATAGTTTTTCCAGAATTTTGCCGGAAACATAACATGAGAATTCTGTCAGATCAGTTCTGACGGCGTCAGGTGTTACAACCTGACGGCGTCAGGCAATATTTTTCTACAATTTTTGAAAGTTTTGTTTTTCTTCGGGAAATAAAAAGTTTTTGTTAATTCTCTAACTTATAATCTCCAGGAATTCTGCAAAAATATTCATTCCACAAGCATTATATCCTATTATAGATTATACCACCGATTTTATGCGAGGTTGGCCTTTATTCTTTTTTCAGGTTAACAGGTTATTTTGGACAAGAAAATGATTTATATTTCGGAAGGGAAGCTTTGAACGTTCATCTTTCTTGGAAGAAGATCTAACCATGTTACCTCACTATCCACATCAAACAAATCAGGGGAGTATTTGATTTCATTCTTTCATTTTATTTACTTTTACATCTTCTATTTGAACATTGGGGACAATGTTCGGTTTAAGTGTAAGGGGGTAAATGAAGGCACCTTAGAGAATACAATTGCGCTTAATTTTTGTTTGTGTGATAGTAAATTTGTAATAAAACCGAGAGAAATATTTGTTAGGGTAATTTTAGCGCCAATATAAAATTTTTTACAACATTTAGAAGTGAGACTTTGGTCTTAATGAGCGTCTCATGGATAGGAAATTATATGACTAGCACAAAACCGTACCACTAAAAAATTTTTCACCCCAAATATGTGAGGTTCACTCCTAGAATTGGTAGGAAAAGCATCCATCTTTGATGCTATGATGTGTGTACCGGTAGCGCTTAGATTCTAGAACTTGCGTTAGGACCATCTCAAATCCACAAGTGAGACTACATTCGTGTAGTTAGATCTACTACATGATAAGAGGCATTAGGATTAACCCTTTGTTTTTACACTCGTATTTTTGTTATAATTACATTGGCTACATTAGTCAAGTAAATCTCCCACACCCTTTGCGTTGTACCCATTTTTGGTACACGATACCCCTAGTACACCCCTCCGAGCCTATCTTTTCGTTTCGACCTTTGAGCATCTTAATCAAAGTGAGAAATTGTTACAC